>JAXQQM020069794.1:0-109499 GCA_034641835.2 Pinus albicaulis | reverse complement strand
AAGTGAGTAGATTAAGTTCAGTTATGAGTGACAGTGTGTACATGTTAATTAGATTAAATACCCTTCACGGGTTCATTGTTTTCAAGAGAGTAAGAGAGTTTTATGATTCATAGTTTTGTGATTAATAGAAGAGTAGCAGCTCATTATGTGTGTAAAATATTCGTGTTATATGTGTGATTAAATCCTCTGTCTCTTCAACAATAAGTGTAGTTTTCTGGACATGAGACTGTGTCCTCTCAGGCGGATTGAAGGTATCGGATTGAAATCAGATTGGAACTTGCAAGCAGGCCTGGATTTGAGTCACCATCTCTTTTAAAATAATATGGTACTTTCCACATACACCTGTTTGATTTCTCCATAACTCTTTGATTTCTTCATAACACAGATACTTTGAACCATGCTCTTCATTTTTGAATTAAATTGGAAACCACATTTTTGCTTTATCTTTGACAACATGGCGCTTTTATGACTCTCATTTGAACTTTTATTGTTGCAACCTAGCTTTTTCTTGTAAAATTCGGCGACTAAATCTCTGTCATGGCTTGCATATTTTGACCAGACTTAATACTCGTGAGTAACTTATTGTTTTAGAGGAAGAAAGATCTTAGATTTTTGAAGAATATCTTCATTTTGCTTAATCAATTAATTAATTTAGTGACAATTAAATAATATAACCCTGTAAGATTTAATCTAGCAGTCGCATGTCAACTACTTTTGACTTTTCCAGTTGTAAGGAAAGAGAATGGCTATCGAAATTCAGTCTTGGGATTGGATGTTAATTGAAATTTTTTAGATTATGAATAAGAATTCTATTTGAAATTTCATGAGCATGTGAGGTGAACCTGGAAGGACTTTGTCATGTAACTGAAATATGCAGATGAGTGCGGTATTGATTTTGTCTCGTCTGGTGAGAGTTTGCGAAGAAAATTTGCAAGAAAGTAAGAAGAGTTTACAGTGGTGTGGACTTGGCAAGGGATGGTTTTTTTTTTCGTTGTTGTTAGTGTTTAGTCTTTCTAGATGGTCATGTGACGTGGAACATTGAATACCTCAATACCTCTTATTGCTGTTGTAGTGGTTGTAGAAGAATTTTTGAATACACAGGTAAATATGACGAAACACTAAGTGAATTGAGCGAGTCTGGGCCATGCTTGGTGGCTTGGGATTTGTTTTCACCATGTATTGGGCATTTTTCCATGTGGCGCACCTATGTCTCTAGTGATATTTGTAATTTTTGGGAGGGGCAAAGTTTCGATGTGTTTGGGATAAATACTTGGAAAAACAAAACTGGGAGAAACGGAGCGGTAACACTAAAGTGAGAGGAGAGATGCGGCACCCAAATATTTTAAAGGTGGGGGATTAAAATTCTAATTTGCCCAGCAATTGGTGAAAGGGTAGTGATTAATGTGAAGGGGAGTGGTTTTTTCGTGGTATTTTCCTCTTGGCATTAATTGAATTCAAATAAATAAAGGCTTTGAATGAATCCGTAGAACTGTGGATGCGGTCGAAGCTGGCTTGCTCTGTATGCTTAGAAAAATTCAAATGAGTAAAGACTTTGAATGAATCCGTAGAACTTTGAATGCTGCCTTGCTCTGTATGCGTAGAATAGTATTAGGTAACAGTGTTAGAAAACAAAACAACATCTTCCATTAATGCTCATTCCACATGGACTCTTCTCTAACTCTGCCCGCCACTCTGAGAAGATAATGTGATGGAAGAAATCAGAGTTTGCTCGACTCTGATCGACTATCCTACTAAATGACTCAATAGCAGATTTAAAAAAAGACACAATATTCAATATGAGTCATCACCACAAAGATCATTTGAATGCAATTATAGGAGTTTTATTGAATTGAAAATTAATTGGTTTTAGAATATTATTAGCACTAACTGTCTAACAAGTTCATAGCAACTCGAGAGTTAAACAATTTTAATATACTAGAATGTTCTTGCAGTGGTTTTTGGATACATCTCAAACCGTCCAAACTGCAAATATGCCAAAGCACCCAATATTCTACACCCAACGCCATTCCTATAGAGGTCGGAACTAGCAGCTCCCCCATTCCCACCTTAGAGTTTTGCTGCAAATAATCTGTATTCACACGCCCAACTGCGGTAATAATACCAAACAAAGTAATTACGCCATGGAAAGGATAATTTAAAAAGAGTGTTCCAATTTAATCTGAGGGATTCTGAAATACCATTGCCGACCCCTGAGTAAGCGTAATAGGCGAGTTTAGATTGATGGATGTAGCTGCTGCAATTTAACACTGGGCTCGAGACTAAGATTTCTTCCAAAAAAAAAAATGTCAGATACCTGAACGTCAAACTGCAAGAACTCACTAATTTTTTAATATGTAACACAAAAAAAATATTGACAGTCATAAATTTTCTGAAAACGTAAATTGACGGGCATGGAAAACAAACACCCGTCTCCAAATTTTCAATTGACAGGTTAAAAATATTTGAAATTCCAGGCCTGGCCCCAACATACGACTCACGTGGAGCGTATATAGATTGTATGTATGGTGTAGGGTAGTAACACTAACACAACACTCGGACAACCACAAACTCAGATAGTAGCACAAATTGAACACGCAACAACGGTGTATTATATATACAGTCACGAAACCAGACAAAAACTAAATGAGATTACCTCATTTTGAGACTTCGGCAACAGTCATGGTTTCAATTCAACGTTTCGACCAAATTTGTGAGTTTCCACAACACTTCAACTCTATTCGCTCACTGCGCCACGAAATTCACACCACATCTTGACTCCCACTATGATCGGTTCTCCTACAGCAGTCTCGACAACAACCCATTCAACGCACATCAAATAGAGTATAAACCGCTCAAAATTCTATCATTCAACCTCCTTTATTTTGTACCCAAGGCACCAAGCGCAAAGGGACATATAATGGCAGGGACTCGCTAATAAAATAATGGGCACAGTTAAGAGAGATAAAGAGACAAAGACATTTCTACCACGCCCGAGAAATAGAGGTGTTAGAAATATTAAGATGCAGAGAGGACAGATAAAAATATGATAAGCAAACAGAATAAATGCTAAGACTCAAGAATGCCCCCTTTTTTTTTTCCTATTTCGAAACTGTAGACAATGCAAAGACCGGTTAGAATTTAGCTGGTCGGCGCAGACTGACTAGAATTTAGCTGGTTGGAGCAGGGCCAACAATCACTTGCTATGATACCATGTTAAACAATGAAATGGTAAACACACATAGGAAAGATGAGCATGAGATTGCATTTCCATTAACCATAAATGTACATTTATATTACATTGATGTGACTTTTGGATTCTACATTCCAAGGTCACTTGGACTCCTCTTTCACTGTTCGGCTTCCACACCTACCCATAGAAGATTAGGTGTCCAACGAAAACCTTGCTTAAATCACTATATTTTATCCCATAATATATTATATTAAACCTACCCTTATGAGTTTATGTTATATAACATTAAACCACTACCTTGCGCTTTTTCCAAATTTATAGTGATAAGGTGCATTTTACAATCTCGTGTTTATAGTGATAAGGTGCATTCTACAATCTAGTAGTATGAGGGTGATGTGTGATTTTGTCCATGCTCAACAGAAAATTGACACGTATCGTTTTAATCTATGGTATTATTTGATAATGTAGTATTATTAATCCATGATATTGATAATCCATGGAATAACTTTCTATCTGTGTGATTTTGTCCATGCTCAACAAGGAGTTGACACATGTTGTTTTAATCCATAGTATTATTTGAGAATGTAATATTATTAATCCATGATATTGATAATCCATGGAATAACTTTCATTTTTAGGCACCTGATATTGATAAGCCATAATATTGATGTATGATATTGTAACAAAGCCTATTTACAAATTAAGAATTTTTATTGTAAAATAGACTTAAATTTATTTGGATATGAATCCTATTCTATATTTTTTCAAATATATATATATATGTTTAATTTATATATTAATATTTTTTATAAGTAATAATAACAATAATAATAATCATTTAAAATAAAATTATAATTTAATTAATTTTATGATTTTGTTTAAAACAGATTTAATTTCTAAACCCATAATAAATCTAAAATTAAATAAAATTCCTAAACATACGAAAACCAACCCAAATATGCTATGGCTAACCCCATGGAGATCTCGTGAGGAAATCAAAATAATAGAAAACCAACCCAAATATGTTATGGCTAACCCATGGAGATCTGGTCAGGAAATCAAAATAATATTAAAGTGCGTGTATTTTCAGACCAATATCGTTATCATCCATTGATCAATGGTAAAGTTGACATTTCAGTCTTTTCTCAACTAGATATAAATGTCAGTCGTCAACTCCAATGAATTTCAACACTGATATATCCTAATATCACTGTCACTATTAGCCATTACTTGAAATCATTCACATCGCTAGAAAAAATTTCGAAGTATTTTAGGTTTTGGGTTTTTTAATTGGAATTTTGCCATATAATTGTTTTCTAATAATTTAGAATATGTTTTTAATATTTAAATAGATTTAGGGTTATTATAAATTTTTAAAACAATTGAATTGATAAGAGGTGTTTTTGGATGAAAGTGTGTGGATGATGTTTAATTTTGTTCAACACTTTTGGTGAATACTCTACTCATGGTTAGAGATTTTGATAATAGAATAATTACAAACCAGAGTTTTGAATATTTAAATAGAAGAAGACATATGGAATTAGCCATTAAAACTAAATTAAAATAATGAAAATAGTCATCAAAGAATAATATATCATTTGATGTTAAGAGAAAGGGCTAATTCAATAGATTATATAAACTAGTCTAGATCCATCTTAACCCTGGACCTATCAAGCACAGAGAGATCAAATCTCTCAAGGTGCAAACATCTTTTTTGAGTGCAAAACATGAGGAAAGGTTTGCACCTCAAGAGATTTGATCCGGGGTTAAGATGGATCTAGGTTGGTTTAAGTCATGCGTAGTCATACAAAATTCGTTGAACATCTAATTATTTTGATCATTTTAAACATGCTAAATATGTCTAAGATTAATTTGGTCAATTTAATTTTAAATTTTCTTAGTTCCCTTAGTTTGTTGACATGAGAGAAACTATTAGTAACTTGAATGATGAAAAATGAAGAAATAAAAATTTTGAGTGCAAAGTGACAATGTAACAATAGATAGATGGATATGGAGAGAGTGTGTGTATGTTTGGGGGGTGAGATAGAGAGATAAAGAAGGAGAGACAATGGGAGATAGAGATATAGATGGAGGGAGCAAAGATGTGCTTACACTAAAATCAATGCACATTATTAATCTAATTACTTTTAAATTAATGTACATCATACATCTAGTGCAAACAATCAAATAGGATTAGAAATCAACATCTACACTGAAATCAATGCATATAGTGCAAGCAATCAAATAGGATTAGAAATCAATATCTATATTGAAACCAATGCATCCAATGCAAGAAATCAAATAGGATTATAAATCAACATCAACACTGAAATCAATGCATCTGGTGTAAGGTATTAAATAGGATTATAAATCGACATCTACACTGAAATCAATGCATCCAGTGCAAGCGATCAAATAGGATTAGAAATCAATATCTACATTGAAACCAATGCATCCAGTGCAAGAAATCAAATAGGAGTAGAAATCAACATCTACATTGAAATCAATGCATCTAGTGTAAGATATCAATAGGATTAGAAATCGACATCTACACTGAAATCAATACATCTAGTGCAAGCGATCAGATAAGATTAGAAATCAGCTACACTGAAATCAATACATATATTTTAGTGAAAAACCAAAATATTCATGACTTTCTAAATCTAACTATGAAAATTCCGATATATGGAATCCTACTGCAGCAACTGATTAGATTTTTTCTATATGTTATTTTATTAAACAAATCATTTATTGTGTTCTACGGTAAATATCGAAATCAATACGCTACAGCCCTCACAAATAAATACTGCGGAAAATAAATACAATGTGGGAAAGATAGAAACACACACACAATTAACTTGGTTATTTTCGGACTAAGTCCTCAGAAAAACCCAATGTGGGAAAATCGATGCAACAGCTGAGGGTTTGCATATTAAGCAGTAGTAAATTTTTAATACAAGTCTATGATTGCAAAAACTGACAAATCATACAGAGAAATACTGACAAATGAGCCTAGTGAGTAAAATCTTACTCCCACTGGTGATCCAACACTTACCTTAGCTATGGAAGAGCTGCTCTGCACTGCCTCTATGCAGTTATTTCTTCAGCCTACGCAGTTCTACACCACAAAGTTGGGAGCAATGTTCTCCTCTCCAACTAATCTTTTGCTCTCTGGAAACTGGAATCTCATGGCCTCTGGAAACTCCCTCCGGCGTATGGCACTGGATCACCTATACCTCCCAGCAAAATTGCGGATATCATCTGAAGAATTGTGCAGCCTCTGCGTGGGCATTGTACTGTCTCTATGTGGAAATCACTGCCTCTTTGCTATGCACTCGCCGGATCTAGAAAATATTCCTCCAGCCTTACTATCCCTGCCCCTCTCTCATTGCGATGAACTCATTGGCTCTCTCCAGAAATCGATTTGCCAGTGAATTCAATCTCTGCAAGTGTGTTCTCCAAGTGCCCATTGAGTTTCTTCTTATAATCTCTCGTTGAGAAATCAATGGCCAATATTAAAACTTAATCTATTGCGAAGGTTAACTAGGACTCAATCCATGTCTTTTTCTAGAAGATTCGCACCTCACTTAATTAATACCTTTTAATTGATCATATTTCCTAAGTTTAGACTTAGGAAATATTAAAAACTAATTAATTATTTTAATTAAGTCACCTATAGGTGGAATTTATCCAAAATATTTCTTGGTCTTGGAGAATTCGTGTGTCTTAGCCTCTCTGCAAAATATAGAGGCTAGAGCACATCCGATGCTACAAAAATCAACACTCCCTCTTAGCAAGGAATGTGCTCTAGTATTGTTTCCCTCCTTATAGCAATACTCTGATTTTGCACCATCTCCCATTGTGTTGTTGATGTATGACTTCATTGCCCACGAACCATTGCGCAACTCTGATTTTGCATTGCATATGTCCTACTGCTAACTCTGCTGAAATTTTGTCAACTACTACATCTGAAATGAAAATTTGTTGCTGCCTCTACTGGAACATCTGCAATTCATCTCATTTTTTGGTGTTGCAACTGAGAGATGTCCATCATACTGAACCAACTGTGTTCAGTCTGATGGGTATGTCACCTGAGTTCTAACTATTGCTAGTCTACGTGCTTTCACTGAAGCTATTGTGTTGCTACTGACTTTGCATTGTGCCAACTGCACTGTTTCCAACTCTGCTCTGTGTTGCTCAGTCTCTGACTGCTACTATCCACTACATCTGTCACTCTGGCACACGACTGCACCAACTGTCATTCATCCATCCTACTACTGTTGTTATGGGATCCTGTAGCAAGGAATTGATCCAAGAGGTAGGCTCCTCAAGGATCTTTCCCATCGTGTAGCTCTCTGGGGCTACAAAACCAAATCACCCCACCTCACCCCTGGAGGTATGTCAGTGATCATGGAAAAATCTTCCTCCAGCCTGGAGTATAGTCTATTGATCTCTGCAGATGCAACCTATTGGTCCTGATTCTCCTCTTTGTCCTTATTTTTTAGAGGACATTGGGCGTTGTAGTGACCAAGTTCGCCACATCTGAAGCACTTGACCTTCGAAACATCCTTCTTTCTTATGCATTGTTGCTACTGTCCCTTTGATGCAAGGGTTGTGTTATCCTCCTCCTTTACTTCCTTCATCCCATTGTTGTTGCTGGTGCCACTGATGGTGCTCCTCACCAAATCTCGCCTCATTTCCTCCTGTTGTAGGTCAAACCACATATGGTCCACTCTGGCAACTTGTCTCTGCCCAGGATACTTTGGACGAATACCTTCCAGTCCTCGAAACGTTGTTCAGGTCTAATCTTACCAAATCTGTGGGTTGGGGCGTTAACCCTACTACAAAGAGTTGATATCAGACATCTTGAAGTCTATTATGGAAGGGGTCTAGACGCTCCCCTTCCTTCATCCTCACACACCTCATCTTCTCCTCCAAATACATCTTCCTTTGCTCGGAAGATACTTAGTACAACGTAGCAAGGGCATCCCACATCTACTTGGTGGTATCTTTGCCAACTATATGAGATAATACGTGATCTCAAAATCCATCAAGAATCATCCTCTTTGATTTCACCATCTCCTTGTTGTAGTTCTTTAGCTGATGCGGTTCTGTGGGTACATCCACCACGTTATCGATGAACATATTGAGATAGTATTCATATAGAAGGAAGGGAATCCTTGCCTTCTAGATCACATAGTTATATGCTCCATCTAACCGATCCTGATCCCTCATCCTCGCTGATGCTATCTCACCAAAAATGTCAAACTCCTCCTCTTCTCCTCTGCATGACTGCTGACTGGCTCTACATACTCCCTACTAGAGTGGGTAAATCTTCTCTCGGTTACTGCTGCTCTATGTGGAAAATTCAAACTTTTTGGCTAGAAGTTCCATGAGGATGGAATTCCCTCAGTGTGTGCTCTTCTTCCCTTTTGATGCTATTCTGCTAGTAACTACTGAAAAATGAGTGCATCCTAGTTGAAGATCTACTCTGAAAGAAAAACGTTGTTATTTCTCCCTCTACCTCTCACAATCTTAGATTTGGAAATTTTGTTCTCTGCCAACTCACTCAGAGAAACAAATTTTCCTCAATAATCTGCCCTACTGGCCAATGGACTGTGCAACTTCCCGGGATTTCGAGCATCTACCTACGCAGTGCCTTGAAGTTATCTCTTTCCTCCTGCAATTGAACTCTTCTTGTGTCGTCTGCACTCTAGTACCATGTGAAAATTTCGATACACAGAATCCTACTGCAACAACTCAATAGATTTCTTCTATTTGTTATTTTATTGAACAAATTATTTAGCGTGTTCTATGGTAAATATCGAAATAAATACACTACATCCCTCACAAATAAATACTACGAAAAATAAATACAACGCAGGAAAGATAGAAACACACATACGCAATTAACTCAGTTATTTTTGGACTAACTCCCCAGAAAAACTCAATGTGGGAAAATCGGTGCAGCAGTTGAGGGTTTGTATATTAAATAGTAGTAAATTCTGAATACAAGTCTATGATTTCCCAAATTGGAAAATCATATGGATAAATATTGAAAAATGATCCTAGTGAGTAAAATCTCACTACCATTGACGATTTGACACTGACCTTAGCTCTGGAAGAGTTGCTCTGCGCTGCCTCTATGCAACTACTGCATAAATCTACACAGTTCTGCATCACACAGCTGGGAGCAATGTTATCCTTGCCAATTTATCTTCTACTATCTGGAAACTTGACTCTCTCGGCCTCCGGAAACTCCCTCTAGCTTCTGGCACTGAATCACCTCTGCCTCCCAACGAAATTGTGGATCTCCTATGAAACACTGTGCACCCTCTGCGTTGCCTCTCTGTGGCACTCACTTCCTCTCTACTATGCACTCATCGGATATGGAAAATCTTCCTCCAGCCTTACTATCCTTGCCCCTTTCTCACTGCAACGAGCTCACTGGATCTCTCTTTGGAAATTGATTGTTGCTACTCGGGAAATCGATCTGCCAGTGAATTTGATCTCTACAAGTTTGTTATCCAAGTGCCCATTGAATTCCTTCTTATAGTTTCTCATTGAGACATCAACGTACAAGATTAAAACTTAATCTATGGATAAGATTAACTAGGACTCGATCCATGTATTTTTCTAGAAGATTCATACCTGACTTAATTAATACCTTTTAATTAATCATATTTCCTAAGTTTAGACTTAGGAAATATCAAAAATTGATTAATTATTTTATTTAAGTCACCTTTAGGTGAAAGTTCTCCAAACGATTTCTGGGTCTTGGAAAATGCATGTGTCTTGGCCTCTCTGCAAAATCTTGAGGCTAGAGCACATCTGATGCTACAAAAATCAACACTAACTTCTATGTATGTATTTCTCTTTGTGTGACTCTTTCTTCTTCCCTCTCTCTCCACCTTGCATTTTGTGCCTCTCTCCCTCCCTCTCTCCTTCTCTCTCTCCCCCTCCCTCTCTCCTTCTCTCCTTCTCTTTCTCCCCCTCCCTCTCTCTCTCTCTCTCCGCCTCTCCCTCCCTTTCTCTATCTTTCTCTTCTTCCCTCTCTCCCCATGCTATCTATATCTATACCTCCCTCCATCTCTCCTTATTTATCTCTCTATATTATACCCCTAAACAAATATTCTCTCTCTCTGTCTCTCTCTCTCTCCATATCTATCTCTCTTCCTCCCTCCCTCTCTTTATCTCTCTATTCTTCCCTCTCTCCCCCTCCATCTATATCTCTATCTCCCCCTATCTCTCATTCTTTATCTCTCTATATCAGCTCGCAAAAAAACACTCTCTCTCTCCATATCTATATATCCCTCTATCTTTCTCTCCCTCTATATATTAGCTCGCAAACATACACTCTCTCTCTCCATATCTATATATCCCTCTATATATCTCTCCCTCTCTATCTCTTCCCCTCCCCCCATCTCTCTCTTCCCCCTCCATATATATCTCTATCTCCCATTGTCTCTCTATCTCAACCCCCAAACATACACACACTCTGTCCATATCTATCTATCTCTCTATCCCTCCCTCTTCCTCTCCCTCCCTCTCTCTCTCTCTCTCTCTCTCTCTCTATGTAAATATATATATATATATATATATGTAACTCTCTTCCTCCCTCCCTCTCTTTTCCTCTCTCCCCTGCCCTCTCTCCCCCCTCCATATATATACTTATCTCCCCTTATCTCTCCTTCTCACCCCCAAAACATAATTAAACACTCTCTCTCCATATATATCTATATCTCTCTCCCTCCCTCTTCCTCTCCCTCTCTCTCTCTCTTCCCATTCTCTCTCTCTTTTCATCTTCTCTCTCTCTCTCTCTCTCTCTCTCTCTCTCCTCTCTCCCTCATAGTGTATCTATATCTCCCTTGTGACTCCCTCTCCACCTTTATCTATCTATGTATTTCTCCCCCTTCCACTCAATATCTCTCTCTCTCTCTTCTCTCTCTTCCTTCCTCTCTCTCCTTTTCTCTCCCAACTCCCTCTGTATCTCCCCCCCACCGCACTCTCTCTCTCCACCCTTCAACTCTGTCACTACATCCCTCCCTCTCTCCTATCTCTCCCCCTATATCCCCCATCCATATCTATGTCTCCCTGTCTCTCTCTTCCCCTTATTTCCCTATCTCTATCCTCTTATTTTCTCTCTCTTCCCTCGTCTCCTCTCTCCCTCATTCCATATTTATCTCTCTCTCTCTCTCTCTCTCTCTGTCTCAATGTCTTTATTATTCCCTCCCTTTCTTTCCCCCTCCAAATCCATATCTCTCCCCCTCCCTCTCTCCTCCTCTCTCCCCCTTCTATCTCTCTTCCTGTCTCTCCAACCTCTATGCCTCTCTCCCCCACTCTATTCCCCATCCTCTCACACTCTCTCTTAAATATGATCCCATTGTATTGTATTTAAGAAAGTATCTAAATAAAAAAATAAAACAAAAACATAATTGGTTGTAAAATATTAAACCTATATTTTGGATCAATCATGTCAAAGAAAATACAATAATAAAAAACTTAAAAGAATCATGCAATATCTTTCCTCTATCATTGTTAGTCACTTTGCTTTATTTATTCACTTGGATCATTGGTTAAGATACATCTATCCTGATTCTTTATAATATTATTTATATTATATAAATTTCACATATGTATATATAAAATTATTCTCATTTTTAATTTATTAGAACCTCTATTTAATCTCTATGGGAATATTTTTAGTAGTTGCGAGGGTGAAGGGTTTAGATATACCTCAAAAGTAATTATAATCTTTTTGCTGTTAGATATAATTAAAAAATGTTATAAAATTAAATTAAAATAAAGTATTTGTAAAATATTTTGATTTTGAAACAAGGTATGGTTGTTGGGAATGTGGTATTGATAAGCCATGGTATTGTAACAAAATAATTAAAAGTCTAGATCCATCACACAATAATCAAAATCATAGATGACCCAGGTATTATGATTTTCTTCCCTCCTCTCCCTCTCTCCCTCCCTCTCTCTATCTTTCTCTTCTGGGTATTGACCCATGATATTGTAAAAAATCCTATTTAGAAGTTAATAATATCCACAGTAAATATTTATGATTAAAAATATTGTTATATTGTAAATATTAAATTTGTATCCACTTATTAATTAAATTGAAATATTTTTATGGAATCATTATTTTAATTTATGAGACTGGCCAACTATGGACGGGCATTCAAGAACGAGCAAGGAGCCATTCTAAATATCTACATGGGGAAATTAGGAGTTAATACAAACAACGTAGCTGAGCTTTGGGGATTAGAACAAGGATTAAATCTTTCCAAGTAGCTCCATTTCCACCAACTTGTGATTAAAGGAGACTTATAACTCATCATCAACATCCTCAAAGTTCAATCGGGCACACCTCTGCAAAAAAATTGTCAACAACTAGACGCTTGAATGCAAAATGGAGCGAGTAGTCAAGGTTCTGATGCAAATAGAAAGATCGCTCCTGCTACACATTAAGTGTGAAGGGAATAAGCTAGCATATTTGCTAGCAAACAAAGGCTTGGAATTGAATTCACCTTTCTAGGGAATTCAATGGTCAAGGGACATTCCAAATTCGCGGCAGGTAGAGTGTGAAGAAATCACAACAAAAGATTATCAACAAAATAGGCCTATTACAGAATCCGAGAGGCATATTGCAGAAACAGTGAGGCTTATTTCTGAAATCGATCTGCACCACCAGATGGAACATTAGAGAGCTTTGATACTCTCTTCCATTTGTTGAGTTGTCTTGTGTAAGAAAGTAAGGTGAACATGGAATGCGCTACATCATGGATTGGAGAGTGGATGGTGCAATGGTTTCTTTCTCCATGTCGGACGACCTTCTTAGGTTGATTGTATACAATTTAAAATCAATTTGGATGTAGGTAGGCCAACTGCTTCATCCCAAATGAAATTTACACCAAAAAAATTATATGGTAAAATGGATGTTAATTTATAAGTACTATTTATACGTTATATATTTTATTGTGATATGTATATTATATTTTCTTTTATCTAATTTTTTTTTCCTAATTTTTTAATTAATAAACGACAAAATTACAATATATATATATATATATATATATATATATATATATATATATATATATATATATATAAATTGAATTTAAAAAATATCTCACATCTCACTGCTACACATATACCCTATACCGGTTTGTAGAGCGTTTTGACCCAATAACCATTAAGAGGAAGGGTCAAGACCAAAGATTTGAACAAATAAAGATTAATTAAATTAGATTTAAAGAGAAATAGATAAATGGAATGGGGTTTTGAACAACGAGATTAATTAATTTATTTAAAAAAGGAAATAAGAGTAAATAATATTAATATTATAACATTAAATTATATATTTAGTTGTTAAGAAAAAAGATCTAAGTCAATAAATTGAATAAATAACTATTAAATGAAGGGTTTAAATAAATAAAGATTAATTAAATTAAATTAAAAAAGAATTAAAATAGATAAATGGGATGCGGCGTTTTAAAATTAAGGAGGATAGGTACATGATTAATCAATTTATTAAAAAGAAGGAAAATAAGAGAAAATTTAGAAAATATCAATAAACTTGAAAGAATAAAAATTTCATTTTTTTATTATAGCATAAGATAAAGGATTTTTAAAGAGTTAGATGGTGGATAAACGGTTGCCAAGAATGAATTAAATTACAGTCATCATCTCAATTAAATTTAGTTATGACTAACTTCGATAGCCTGAGATGATTGGTATCAAAAATATTATCTTTAATGCAATCTTTGAAGGGACATCCAGTTTCGTCGATGTACGATTTTCCACATGAACAAAGGATTTAGTAAACCGCTGAATTCAGAATTCAACATGTGGTCAAACTTATCTTTGGTTTAAAAATGGTTTTAACTTTATTTTTAACAAGATTTTTGTTATGAGGTCAGTGGTCCCTTTTATTTAAAGGAGATAAACTTGACCTTAAGGATGAGAGGAAGGATGGTTAATGGATATGGGATTAGAGATGCCCTTGAATGATTTAATGATCTAAGAAGAGGAATAGTCATTGGCTTTGAAAGCTTGGAACATGTGGTATTTTTTAGAGGGAAGGAATTAGGGAGCGCAAATTTTAAGGGCCCGAGAGATGAGGGTTTTAAGAACGCTAGATTTTGGGAATGGTGGTGGTGAGAATGGGCATAGAGATAACAATCAATTTGGGTCCCTAATGATGAGTGAAGTGTCCACCCAAAACATTGGACATTAAAAAATCCCATACATAGTTTGATTGGCACATTTATGGTTTCCTTATGAAAATCATCCAAGTGGAACATTATGTTATATATAATAATTCATGAGGGCACTCTATCTTGGAAAAATTATTCTTCATTCCTGTTAAAATTTTTGTGAGAATAATCGTCAGAGGAAGAAATCAAGAACTCACTATGTGAAAAGTCTGTGAAAAATTCAAATACACTGACATAGTTGAATTTAGTTGAACTTAATTTTATATTAGATTTTTATAATTAGAATCTAAAGCATGGTAAAACAATAATCATAAGAGAAAATGGAAAGCTAAATTTATTTGCGCGAACTTTCCCACAGTCCTATGATAGTGTGTTATGTACAGAGCTACCAGTGGAGATGCATAGAGGTGTGGATGAAGCTAGGGAAATGCCACTACTATGTGTGTATCATTATATCGATTGTAGAATATATAAGAATTATACTGTCATGAGAGAGCTTATATGAAAGGTCAATTGTTTGATCCCTCTCCTGACTCTAGAAATACATAATATTCTCGAAATCTACAATTGACATAATTTGAACACCTAACTCACTCATGAATTCCACAATAATTTCAAATCTTGCATATTGCCATCTTCAATTAATGCTAGGCCCCATTGAATCAATGAGGCCCTTACCCCTAATTTAGAGGATTCCACGAATAAGTCCCGCAAGTTTTTAATCACAAAAATGCCCTCAGTTCTAAAAATGGTGATTATGGGTGCATAATTGTTTCCAAAAAATAACCAATTAAATAGATGCATATCATTGATGGGTGGTAGTATAACAACATTTTTTTCTCTCATCAAAGAGCTTGGAATCATTTTATTGAATTTTTTGGATCCATTTCCTTTGGTTACTTTATTTTCTCCATGATAATAACTTATAACAGCTTCGGGAACTTTACGTTTTTTACGTATTAGGCCACAAAAACTTACCACAATATCCAAGCCATAAATTTTTTGATTGTGATGGGGGGGGGGGGGAATGTTGACAAAAACTAGGCAATAGAATAATGGTGAATGTAGGTGGTTTTAATGTAGGAAATGTTAATCAGAAACCCTAGGCGACTATGAGATCCTCCTTCCCTATTGTCAAACTCTTTGAGGAGAGGGAGGCCCCCCTCCACCCCTCTTTGACAATGCTGTCGAATCTACCTTCCATTCTCTGGTGGATTCCCTCCCCAATCGCGCATAGACGGTTGTGGTTGCGTCCAAACTTTTCAAAAGAAATGATGAAATTAAGAATGTTCCCTACCAGATGGAGCGCACCACACTTCCTTGGATTATGTTGAACGTGCTCTGATAAGAAAATTCATCGGGATGTGGCTATCTCCAAGGTCGATGGAATCCTGGTTAAGTAAAACGTGGAAGCCAATGATGCAAGGAGAGATTTCCCTCTTGGCAGTTGGAAATGGTTTATTTATTTTATTTTTTGAATGAAAAGAGGATAGAGATTTAGTGTTCTAAAATGGGCCATATTTCTTTGGCTCTAGAGGAGTGTATCTGAATAAATGGTCTCTAGACTTCAATCCAGATGAGAATATACCCACTTCCATCCCAGTGTGGGTCAAACTTCTACGGCTCCCAATCTCCTGCTCAAGCGATGATTGTCTCATAGATATTGGGAATGGAGTTGGGAAATACCTGGAAAAATCAGAGCCTAAAGGTTATTAATTCACTTGTGCCAAAATTTCTGTAGGAGTAGATTTGTAAAAGGGATTTCCAACAGAAATCAATCTAAATTTGGGATCATGGAAGCATAGACATATTCTGGATTAATGACAAATCCCATTCAAATGAAAACACTTCCATACTATGGATACTTCTCTAGAGACTGCTCCAAATATGGGAAAGACAAAATTATTGAGTCTCCTATTACTCACGAGGAGCAGTGGCAGAAGAAAAAAAAAGGAGCTTAGAAAGGAAAAAGAATTATCCAAAAGCCGCGAGAAAATTTAGCGAAAGTCACAACCCCATCCTCTTCGAATCCCTTCATGGTTCTTAGTGAAGCTGAAAAGGAAATCCCCATCCAACAGGAAGACATGATACTCTTGGTGGAATATTTGGTCATCGAAGATGGTGAAATAGTTGTTGAGAGTAACTTGATTGTTTTTGGGTGTGAAGCCACTCCCTCAAAAATGGCCCTGTTTCCTAAACCTCTGAGTATCATCCCTGGAAGTATGAAAAAGGATATAGAAAGAGTCATCACCCATAACATGACTCAAAATTTATCTTGGGTTGATGAATGGAGCAGCCAGGAAACATGGAACTCAAAGAAAAAGACAGACCAAATAACAAGTAATTGCGAGAAAAATAAACTGAACTGAACAAAAAATTGGGGAACCAAATTTTCGTTTCATAAATTCTCAAAAAGAAAGGGACAAAAATAAAAGAAGGGAAGGATGGTGGTGTCTCCCATTCCACTCCCAATTAATGAAAGTGATTTCCTGGAATATCAGGGGGCTAGGAAACCCCGCCAAAATACTAGCATTAAAAGACATAATTAAACAAGAATATTTGATGGAGGTATTTATCCAAGAAACCAAATTAGAGGAAGCGGAGGTCCTCAGAGCAGCTGGAAGCTTTTGGTATGACTGTTTTGAGGGTCTGTCTAGTCGTCTAGAGGAGCTTCGAGAGGGATTGGTATTTTTTGGTCAAAAAATAAATTCTCCCTAGTGGAAGAAGTAAAATCAAAATCCTGGGTGATGGCTCTATTGGAGGAAATAGATTTTGGGGAAAGAATCCCTTTCATGAATATCTATGATCCAGTCCTATACAAAAATAAGGCTGAATTATGGGACTTCTTAGAAATTATTTTTGAGAGAAACCTTCTCTCCAATAGTGTGATGGGAGGTGATTTTAATACCGTTCTAAATATCACAGAGAAAATAGGAGGGATTTCAGTTAGGGATCCATTCAGAGATAAAATGGAGGAAAATTTGGAAATATGGGATTTTATAGATATTAAGTCCAAGATCGGGAAATCCACGTGGTCCAACAGGGGGTCTGGTGATCTATTTATAGCAGCCCGCTTAGACTGCTTCTTGATCCATAGAAGTTGGCTTCTCAAAGGCCTTGATTACACTTCAATCTATATAAGTGCAAGGAGACTCAGACCATAGACCCATCATGATCAATTTGAAGAAGATAGAAAATCTAGTTCCATTTCCTTTCAATTTCAAGGCAGACTAGGGCCTCTCTGAAGAGGTTGGGTATTTGGTGAAGCGGGCATGGCTGTCTCTATTACAGGGCTCTCCGAGCTTTTTCAGGGAAACCAAGTTAAAAAGTGTTAAAAAATATCTGAGGAAGTGGTTGAAAGAGAAATATCAACCCCTAGTGAAAAAAGGAGACACAAAGTTCAAGAATTAGACGAGAACTATAAAGCGATGGAGGAAGCATAGATAGAAGAAAAACACATCCAAAAGGAAAATGACCTCTCCAAATAGATCTTTAATTTAAGTCGGTAAGAGGAAAATATGTGGAGGTTAAAATATCATAGTGTTTGGTTAAAGGAGGGGGGCTCCAACACGTCCATCTTTCAAAAACAGGCTTTGTCTCAAGAGAATCGAAGTAGAATAAGGGAGATAAATCATGATGGAAGCTAGAAGGTCAGCTCCTTTGCAGAATTAAAAAATGAGGCCTTCAAGTTTTTCAAAGCACTTTTCAATAAATATTCTATCCCTCTCAATAGTGTTGATGAGTTTTTGCATCCATTGCCTCAAGTTATTTCTCCCTCTATCAATAGTTCTCTTTTGGGTGAAATAATGGAAGAAGAAGCTCAAATGCAATTTGGTCCTTAGAGCTTGAGAAAGATCTAGGTCTAGATGGCTTCTCTATCTTCTTTTACCACTTATATTGGAACATTATAAAAAAGGATCTTGTTCTAATGTTGAATCACAACAGAATAAAAAAGAATATTGGAGGAAGCATTAATTCTTCCATCCTCGCATTAATCCCAAAGGAATACAATCCCTCAAATTTCTCAATATTTCGACCTATCTCGCTTTGTAAATCTTCCTATAAAATATTGACAAATATCATAACCAACAGAATTAAACCTTTGCTTCCTTCCTTCATCTCTGAGAATAAATGCAGGTTTATGCAGCATCATAATATTCTAGACAATATCATTCTGGTTCAAGAGGAGATCCACTCTAGCAAAGAAGCGAGAGAAGCGGGAATGGTATCAAATTGGAGATGGAAAATGTGTTTGATCAAGTAAATCATTCCTTTCTATTTATTTTCATGGAAAAATTAGGTTTCAGTAATGAATTCAATTTATAGATTAACGCTTTCATGGGCTCTCCCTGGATTACTCCTTTGATTAATGGTAGACCTACTCCCTTCTTTGTTTCCTCCCGAGGTTTTCGTCAAGGTTGGCCAATGTCACCTCTTTTATATATAATTATGGCTGAAGTGTTGAGCCACAACCTTAAGTTGGAAAGGCTGGTCGGTTCTCTTCTTGGACTAAATATTGCAAGGAATGTTCATGATATTAGTCATTCTCTGTTTGTTGATGAAACCCTCTTGCTTGGAGGTTGTTCCACGGAAATTGCAACAAGATTTAAAAAGAATCTTGATAGGTATATCCTGTTATTTGGAGGATAGATAAATAAATTGAAATGTCAATTGATCGATTGGAATTTCCCAAAGGTGACTCTGATAGAAATCACCCATTTTTTGGGATTCCTAGTGGATGTCAACATGATCTCCTTTTCTTATCTTGGAATCCCCATATCTTTTAAGTCAGCTTCAGGGGAGGACTGGGAATTGGTTTTCCAGAAAATAAGGAAAAGAGTTCAATCATGGGGAGTAAAGTGGCTCAACCTGGTGGGGAGAGTTACTCTCATCAAATATGTTCTTTCCTCTCTTCTGGTGTATCTGGGAGCTGGAATTTTGGCCCCTAAGAACATAAATCAACAAATAAGAAAGAAATTATTATGGCAAGGGAACAAAAGAAATGACAACAAATTCCACCTTGTCAACTAGAACTTGGTCACATAACCAAAGACTTTAGGCAAACTAGCAATCAAGGATCCCGAATTTAGCTCTTGGGGAAAAAGGTATGAGGACTTATTTTGGACTCCAATGAGTGGTGGAAAAAGGCTTCCACTAGAAAGTACTTAAAGCCATCTGATTAGGCTAGAAGTAGAACAATGGGAAGGGAAAGGTTCAAAAATTTGGAGATTATGCAAAGTTAATCTCCCTTAATACTGGAAAATATGGGTTGACAATGAGGTAATGGGAAACATATTCAATGGAAAAATCGCTCTCCCTTATCTACCCTTGCTTCCAGTCCTTGTTTTGTTGATTTCTCTTTGTGGATGGAAGAGCATGGATACATCCGCCTTGCGTACATCTCTTGTTAGGATGAGCAAGGATTGTGGTGTGGGTGATCGAATTTAGACCTTCCCATCCATTTACGAAATCTCTTACACTCTATAATTATTCACTTAAAAGGATGTGCACCTATTATTACAAGAAAATTTAACAGTCAAGTTTGGCTGGGAGGTTAGAGTAATAATTATACAGTTAAATAGGGTTATTCTCTTCTCATTAAGAACCCTTCCTCCCCCCTTCACTCTAAAATCTGGGGGAAGATTTGGAATAGGGACGGGCTTCTAAAGGTTAATTTCTTTTGTTGGGAATTGGTGCATGAGAAGATTCTCATTGTAGAAAATTTAAGGAAAAGGAACATCCATGGTCCCTCCTGTTGTGCGCTATGTGGTAAATTGGATGAAACTATTAAGAATATTTTTTGTTATTTTCATTTCACTAGAGACTTGGAAGTTCGCCTTAGTGCCCTTGGTCCAATCCCCCTCCATTTTTGTGGAGTAGAATGAGATGTTTATACATTGGAAACATAAATTCCCCTACTCTAAGAATTCCCTTTTAATGCAATACTAGATGGAAATTCACAAATATCTTTGCTGGTATATTTGGATTTGTCGAAACCATGTGATCTTTCAAGATAAGTGTTGTTGGCCAGAATATTCTACTATCAAAGGAATGACGCTTCTCTTTGAGGTGATTCATCCAGGGGGTTTGATGATTCAGACTTGCAATCTCTGACTAGCACTAAAAAAGAGTGGCTCGGGATCTCTTGCTCTAATCAACTAGACCTCAGGCCAAAATCACATGTCGTTCCTTCCTTCCGTATAAGGATATCTGGTGTGGATTTTGAAGAATGACAAAGGAATATAGGTCAGGTCCAACTATATTTTGGTGGAGCTTCGAAAGGTAACCCCTGGGAGGTTGGATTGGGAGGGGTGCTATTAAACCTTGAAGAAAAGGCTGAAATAATGTTTGTATGGGGTCTCAAAAAATCCACAAATAACCAAGTTGAAGTGCTATCCCTCTAGAAAGGATTGAAAATTGGTGTTTCCAAGGGTATGAAGAATTTGATCATTGTTGGCGATTCGTAGGTAGTAATAAAAAAGTGTTTGAATCTCTCTAAACATGAGTGTCTCATGGATTCTGAATCCTCCCCAATCCTTTTAAGGATAATGTATCTTCTTAGGAAAATTGAAAAAATTAAAAAAGTTTCATGTTAAAAGAGCCAACAATCACGTGGCAGATGCTCAAGCCAAATTTGAAGCTGAGTTAGAACAAGGGTCCATAATTATAAAAAATAAACGTGATATATTTCACATCCCATAATGAATTTAAACAATGCAATCCCCGTGGAGTACAACTGGGGTACGGTAACATTAAGGTTTATAGCGTTCCGACGAAGCGATAGAGAGATTCGGGAGAAGGGAAGGGTAGTTGGAAGTTAATGAACTGGTGGGATCAAGTCAGGAGGGTGGCCATGTACCATGATAGGTTGGTATTCAGCCCTTGGTCACTTGCCTAGATATTTAATATGAATTTAGTCGAAGTCAGGGTTGGTATCATCGCTTATCGATTGAAGCAGATTTTGGCGGTGATGGATATGGAGGGAAGTGGCGTCGTAACATTACAGGGATGACATCCATTTATGGTTGATAAGAAAGGTAGGAATTTCGAGAAGGACCAGGCTCTTATCTATAGCATATAGCAGAGGAAAATCGTCCATATAATATCTCTAGTGCAGGGGAGAATTTCCAAGAAGATGGCGTCTGTGAGCAATGGAAATGGAAGCGATGCGGCAGAGTCTAGGCTCAGTGGGAGTATAGGGGATATAATTGACAGCTTCTGTAAGAAAGTGGCCACGGAAATTTTCAAATAAGTCAATGAAAATATGGCAATAGTATTCTCTCAGTTGGCTGGTCTTGGAAAGGATATGGAGTTGCTTACAAAATCCATAGAAATCCTAACCACTGGTGTCATGAACTTGCATCATAATGTGCATAACATCAAAGAGAAGGTAGAGACTACCATTGTGGGTATGCTAAAGGAAATTTTCGATTGTGGGGATGATTATGCTCATCCTGTAGAGGGTAATGTACTTGGCACTGTTGTTCGTGGCTTGAAGCCTAGGGATGGTGGATGAGGGAATCTGGGATTGCCTCCTGCTGATGCAATGGGAGAAGATGAACATGGTAGTCGCAGGTAGCAGTCGTTTCATATTTTGAATTATTTTTTTTGTCGAGTAGTAGTAATTTGTGGAGTTTTCTGGAAGGTCTACAATCCAAAGTATGTATGAGAATAATGTAGGTAGCAATAGGGTCTCTCTGCCAATTTTGCTGTTGAACAACTATGAGTCTATGTGCTTTATGTTTGTAAGGGACATGACTCGTTTGCAGTTTTACCAATGAAAATTGCTACCCGTTCCTTTAAAAAAACGTAGGAAATGTAAATCATATAATAAAGAAGCAAGAATGAAATTAGTTGTTGAGTCAAAAAAAAAAAAAAAAAAAAAAATCTTGTTGAGAGGACCATTTTAATGAAATTTCATCCTATCATGGCACAGTAATATAAAAAATGAGGAAAAATTATTTGTAATAATCGTGGATTTTTCACTCAACAATTTGTTAGAATAGATCCACTAAAATATATTATAAAATTTGAAATCTACAAAATGAGTATTTATTTATCTTTAGATTTATGGATATGTTAATTATTGTTTATTGCGAATGCATGCACATTATAATTATGAAAAAATAGAGAACAATGAAATAAAACTCACAAACCACAAATTAACACAAGATATAACCTCGGAAACCATTTCGGGATAAAAATCAGTTGGAAGGTGAGGCTAATATGCTCTCTTTCTCTGAATAAAAAAATTGATGCAAGTACAAAGAAGTGAGGCATGTGGCCCATGGGATTATATAATGCACAAACCCTCTCTATTTTTTCTCTCCCTGTCCACTTTTGGGTACGTCGCTCATCTATAGATGAAAATGCACTCAAATAGAATGGACCCATTTTCCTCCTCTCGGCCGAATTATAACACAGCCCAATAGCCTACTAATGGTTAAGTTTGATTCCTTAAACTCTTAACTAGAGTTACAATATAGACCCTTTTATAGTCTTCTTCAACATGATCACGTGACATGCTCATTTTTCATAAATAATGGGGGTTGATGTGACATATCTAATTATGGTGGTCAAAATGAGGTCAACTTATGAGTGGCATAAATTTTGCATACAGACTCCAACTGAGGTGATTCTTATGTTGTTGTAAATTTATTTTCATGTATAATAGCATTAAAATGTGTTACGCTTAAGCGCAAAAAAATTACCCCCCAAAAAACGTCATTTGATGCCTCAAATTGTTTCCAAAAGGTTTTAGACCCGTATTTTCCAAACTAGGATTCATAAGTAAAAATGGTCTTGTGAGTTGATTCCTCCACTTTTTCCACTCTGAAAGGATCGATATGAATGAAAGTAATACAATGATCCAATCGATATCACACCTCCTCATTTTGGGAGGCTTTTGGTCACCAAAATATTCTACTAAATGAGGTGAGAAAAAATTTTCTCCACCTTCTCTCATGTGTACCATTTAAATTTCTCTAAAAGTTGTACTTTCAAACCAACCTACCAAATATCACGTTTCCCATGTCTTATAGCTCAATATCTCTTCTAGAAAAAGGTTTCCTTTATCAACTCTAATTGGGCATTTGGTCCTAAATTCTCTATAGAAGGTAGGCCATGTTCCTCTTCCTAATATAGCATGGAAGGATCATAGAGTTTCAAATTATCTACATTCACCACTAAATAAATGTGTGTATGGGGTTACACTACATCTATAATCATTATCTCCCACCTCTTCTAGAATCTCAAAGGGTCCATTTTGCAGAGCCTTGATTTTGTTACCATGACCTTGTAGCCTCTCATTGTTCAACTGTAACCATACTTTGTCTCCCACCTTGAAGGACTTCTCTATTCTATGTTGATCATACCCTATCTTATATTTTTCTCCTAACTTCTATAATGTCTCTTTTACCCATATATGTATTTTCCTGATCTTCTAAAAAAAAAGTCCCTTAAAGTATCCCTTGAAAGATCCTTCTTCACTCCTCGTTTTCCATATGAAATATCTAAAGGTGAAGGTTGTAAATATCCAAAACAAGTTTCAAATGGGGAAATACTAGTAGAAGTGTGGACTACTCTAATATAATAGTGTTGTATCTCTATTAGATTTTCATCCCAAGTCTTTAGATGCATTTGATTGTAACCCCTCATTGCACCAAATTCTTATTGACTAGTTAATTTTTCCCATATATTTATGGATAGAATGTAGTAGACCTCTTCAAATTCATAGCTATCTCCCCCCACAATGTAGTCCAAAATGCATTGAGAGATATCGTGTCCCTATTTGAAATGATGGTCCTTGGTATACCAAAGTGCACCTAGACTTTTCTAAAAATAAAGTTTGTTGCCTCTTTCTCGTTGATGGCCTTTTTACAAGGCATTAGAACACACATCTTGTTGAACTTGTCAAATACCACAAATAGGTAGCCATGTCAATTTCTGGTTTTTGGTAAACCTTCGATAGAGTCCATGGAAATGCTTTCCCAAGGATGAATGGGTACAAGCAAGGGACGATGTAGACAATGCTTCCTATTAATAGGCTTGTTGGTACAACAAATAATGCATCCTCTTATGAACCTAGCTACTTGAACTTATATCTTGGGCCAATACACATACCTTTGCAAGTTGGCCATTGTTTTCCCTTCACCAAAGTGCCCTACAACCTTGGAGGTTTGAGCATCTATAACCGGTTACAATCATTCACCTTTGGAAACACATAACCTATCCAAATTGTAGAGAACTTGTCCTACAAATGGTAGTCAATTGTGTTGTCAATATCATGTGTGTGACTGTGCCTCTGTAATTACTGAAACACCTCCTTGAAGTCACTTTCCTCTAAATCTGCCTCTCTCTATGCATCATGGATGAATGGCTCCATGTGCATTAGAGTTCCAAAGGTGTGATATTTTATGTTGGTGGCCTTGAAAGCATGTCAACCAACTTTTTTATGTTTCCATTCTTGTACTTGATCACTAAATAAAACTATTGTATAATCCTCATCCACTTGTAATGCCTTGTTCTTTGTGGCTTACTCTAGGCCTACAAGTATTATAATTATTGGTGATTTATGTGGATTACTAACTCCTTTCCCATTAGATAATGTTTCCACTTCTTCATATCTTGCACCAGGGCGAAATTCTTCTGATCATAGGTATGGTAGTTGTGAACGACCCCATGAAATACTTTAAATGGTAGAATATAGGCCTTCCTCCCTACACAAAGAGTGCTCCCATAACATACCCACTCACATATGTATCCACTTTGAAGGGTTGTTGCAAGTTTGGTAATGTTAGAACTAGTGCTTGATTGATATTCTTCAACTCTTCAAAGGCCCTTTTAAAACCCTCTCCCAACTATAAACTCTTTCGACTCACTGTTATAGCATGGAGTAGTGATGCTACTGCTAAAAATGAGACTATGGATTTCCTCAATTATTGTGATACGTAAATGAAAACCTAACCTCGAAAACATTAGTAGGCACCACCCACTTTATGATGGCCTCCATCTGGAAGGATTTATCATCAGCTCTACTCCACCTATCACATACCCTAGATACCCCAAAGTTTGTTTTGCAAACTTGCACATATTGAAATATGTCAGTAGTTAGCGCTTATTTAATTTCTTTAGCAACCACATTAAATATGAGATGTGCTCCTCCCAAGTAGCATTGTATACCAATATATCAACCAAATAGACGATAATAAATTAATCTATAAAAGGGGATAGTTTATCATTCATTAACCTCATAAACATTGTTTGTGCATTGCATAGGCCAAATGGCATGACTAACCATTCAAACAAACCTTGCATGGTTTTGAAGGTGATCATCTAGTTATATTCTTCTCTGGTTCAAACCTGGTGATATCTATACTTCAAGTCCAGTTTGGTGAAATATTTGGCTTTCTGCCACTGATCCAAGAGATCATCTATCGTGGATAGGGGGTACATGTTCTTAAGCGTAATTTTTTTAACACCCTATAATCAATACATATCCATCGAGTCCCATCCTTCTTTAGCACAATAATTATGGGTGACCCATATGGTGAGGCACTTGGTCAAATGACACCCTGTTCTTGTAGATGCTAAATTGATTCTTCACGTCACTTACTTCTATAACAGATTATCTATACAACCCAATATTTGGAAATAGGGAGTCTAAGAATAATAAAATCTCATGCTCCACTTCTCTCTTGGGTGAAAGCCCTCTATAATCTTGGAAAACATGCTTATAATCCTACAACAACTCTTCCAGTTGGTGTTTCTATTTCTTAAAACACCCCTCTAGGGGTGAATTTACTCTCATTGACTCTTCTAGAGATGGCTTTTCTCTTAAAAATAGTAAAACATGCTTCTTTCTAGAATTGATAAATTTCTTGGCCTGGTTGACACTTAATAGTAAAATTTTGGACTTTCCCTTGTGCGCATTGATGGTGAAGGATTTTCAATCCTTTTGATGTGGTGATACTGATTGACTCTCCAAATGAATATTGAATTTTGCATGTACCTATAGGGACTTCTATTATATCATCATTTATCACCACTATATACTTGATGAATTACGCATTGGCCTTGGGCAACCCTTCCATTCAGACTTGGTCACATTTCTCAAAAGACATTATTTTAAAATCCATACACGACTCTGCCCAACTTTTTCCGCATATACACTCGGGTCTATATATAGCAAACATATATAGCAAACCTACGTATGCTATTTAAAATATTAAAAAATATAAAAAATCCCTATTATTGAGGTGGGGTTTATGGATTTTTTCACCAGCCTTCACTACCCCAACTTGAGTAGCCCTAAGCATTCCCCAAGCTTGGATTTAAAAAAAAAAAAAAAAAAAAAAAAAAAAAAAAAAAAAAAAAAAACCTAATTTGAGGAAGTATAAATACCCCTCAAGGGAATGGCCTAAAGGAGGAAGAGAGATAATTATAGATATTATAGCCTGTTATAGCCCTGACGAAGTCTTATATTTCCCCTGTGCCTCCTGCACTTCCCAGATTTTCAGGAAACCCTTGTTTCCTTGTGATGATCGCCTTCATTCTATGTGACATCCTTTGTGCACCATTCATGGAAGAAGATTTGTGAGGCTAGGGCTAGACGAATCCAGAGGACGATTTTTCTCAAGGTTGTGGCAGACCTCAGGTGATTTCTCCACTATTTTTTTCTGTACATGTTATCAATGAATGAAGTGCCATCTTGTTCCTGATGTTCATGTGTCATATATCTCTTATACATGCTTAATAATCTTGAATAGTTTATTTCTTGTTATCTTTATGAGATTATGTATGCTATTTTGAAAACATCTAGGATATATATGATGTACAACTAGGTTTTTGTTCTTGTTCTTTGTTGATTTGCAGATTCTGGAGCACGAGGAGTTGCAGGGGGTTTGAACCCTACGAGATCTACTACAAACGAAGGATAAACAGGTAAGATCTACAATCCTCACTTTCTAGTTTAAAGCATAGAAGTTGGAAATTTGAGTCCTTCTTGTGATGACATGCCCTTGCTCTATCAAGTTTATCAACCCAGGACCTTAGGGTAACATTGCTCGTAACAGAACTAGCGACTCCGATGGGGTTTAAATCCATGCAATTCCTAGTTCGGGTTGTTTTTATCTGTCTTGTAGGTTCCTTGATAGGTTAATCACATTTACAGTCTAGTAAGTCTTTTTCCCAACCAGACAAAAGTCCTGGTCTCTTGATCATGCTTGATTTTTTTTTCCTTAATTTTGTTTATATACACTACTTAGGCTATACATAGTCACGTAAGCCCTCTGTATTCTCCAAAAGGACCCGCGTATACGCGATTTTCTTTGGTTATAGTTGCGTACGCACGCATGTTGCATACAACGAACTTGCGTATGCTTGGGAAAATTTGAAATTTTGAGTTTTGAAGCCCTGTCACTCTTTCTTGTCTGTGGTTGGCCACTCCTGTGGTACCTTTTAGGTGTCTATACTGTGTTTGTTGTGGTTGTATGTCCATTTCTATATTGTTCTTGTGAAAACCTAGTCATTTGGTAATTGGCCTGTCTTGTGAAATTGTAATTGCGGCTGTAGCACCAAGATATCTTCCTGGAGTTCTTGGTTGTTCTGACCATTCAGAATAGTGAGCCTCTGCTTGTCTGCTCATCTTGGCCTTATGCATTGCTTCACTTTTGGTTTTTTCCTCCTTTTATTTCTTTGGTTTTCTTGACTTCGTGGGACTAGCCTTTTAGCGAATCTTGAAGTGACCTTTCTTCGGTTTTTGAGTTTTTGTTTGCTGGAAGAGTGTGCTACTGTTGTAAATAAGTTTATTGGGTATTTTTCTTCTTCTTGCTTGTTTGAGTCCTGCTACTAAAGTAGCATAGTTGGCTTATGCATTTTTGAAGCCCTTTTTGTGACTCATTTTCTTGATTTCGGTTCTTGAGTAGTTTTGTGCTTGTCTTCTTGAAATCGTTTTCTTTCCCTTTTAAGTGAAAAGCGAAAAAACATTTCTTGTTTTCTGTTGCTTTTGATTTGATTTAATTTTTGCGGTTTTCATACGTTTTGAAGCATTTTGGTTAGTTCCTTGTTTTTGCTTCATTTGCTTGGTTTTGAAAGGGGTATTTTCTAGATTTCTCTCTATCTTATATCAAGTGCATTTTGGCATTTTATATGCATAGGAGTTCTTGTTGGGACTAGCCTTTCTTTTCCGTTAAAATTGATTGAACCATTTCTCTCTAGAGACTCTTTTTTCTTCTTCAAATTAGCAATCTTATAATTTTCATATCATTGGTAGTTTGCATTACGTGCACTGAAGCATTTTGGTCTTTTTCATAGTTTTCTCAAGTGTGTGAAGAATGAGTAACTAAAAAGAAAAAATAAGTTTCTTTTCTTATTTAGTTTCATAGAACCCATTTTAGAAATCTCTTTTCATTGAAAGAAAAATATTTCATTTGCATGTAGTAGGTTTTCATTGATTTCTTTTGCATCGATAAACACCATCAGTTCCACTTCTGTATACCTTTGACTTAAGTAACAACCAATTTAAAATCAAGCGCTATAATTAAAATCAACTAGATTTTTTTGTGTTATTGTCATTAATCATACACCAACTAACTAGGTTGTAGGGGCTTGGAATAGGTGACTGGAGAGTTAACTCTCCAAGGCCGCTCAAACTATTAAACATATAAATTTTATTAATGAACGAAATACAATTCCGTTAAGTGGACCGGGAAAGATCTACCTCCATAGAGTTAAGCGCGAGGGAGAGTGAATGCAGAGAAGAGAGACACCCCCTCTCCTATTTTCTAAATCTTGACCTAAGACCATTCTGCTTGGCTGTCGATACATATTGATGCCCTTAGTTGCCTCTCCTAGGGACCACATAGGTGACTGCAGGGGGGAATACCTGTGGTATCTGAGATAGACATTGCATCACTTTCATCAGTACTTCTGGAGGGTGCCCTTGCTAATCTTAGGGACTTGCACCAGCAAAGGATGTTGTCAGGAGGTCAATGTAACTATTTCTGTTACCTTCGCTAGTAGGCCTGGGGTGTAATTACCCCAGACTATTTTCGGAAGGTCCTCTTATTTTGCTTTCTTGTATTTTGGTGTCGGGTCCTAATCACTCGGAGCGAAAATACCTGAAGGCCACTTGATTGATTATATCTTAGGAAATTTTTAGAGTGTGCTCTTTGCTCCTATATTGATTAGTTTCTTATATTTTTTGAGTCTAAAATTAATCTCATAAAGTGGTTGATTGATCGCCTTGTCGATCGAGGAGGCTTTATGGGCTTTCTCTTTCGAGTGCCAAGCCTTCTTCAAGAAGGCGTATGAGTAATTTAGTAGGCCATTTTTATCTGGTGGTTTCGAACGCAACGGAGAGTGATCCTCCATATGGGCTTGTTGTTTCTATGGGTGGTCGTGGTGCTAGTGCTAGTGTAGAGAGGAGTACTCCACTCATCTCTAAAGTCTTGTTTCCAACATAAGAAATCATAGTTGAAGAAGTTCCTCAACCTCCTAAGACTCCTTCATCTCCTCTTCTTGCTATTTTTCCTGACGTCCTTTTTACATCGGGCCTGAGTCTCAGAGACCGGCTAGCCCTTTTTTGTCATATCCCTTTCTTTTGATGGCCACGGCTGGGAACAAAGCTTTGGTTGTGAGCACTGCAAGTGTTCATACTCCTCTTTCGGTCGAAGGAGGAGGAACTATTTCCATATCGACAATCACTTATAGTGCTGCTATGTTTGGCTCTACTTCTATTCCATATTCGAGTGGAAGCACCCAAGCATATGCTTCTCAAGGTAGCCCCTTTTCTTTTGGAATGCCTTCTAGTGGAATTCCTTCTATCTCCTTTTATGCTGTCTCAACTGTCTCCATGCCTATACCTTCTATGTCTAGTGGATCAGCTTCATTTCAAGGTTTTTGATTTGGAAGTGGGTATATTCCTCATTCGAACCCTTCCTTAGGATCCCTTCGCTTCTCCTCTCAAAATCAAGGATTCAATCCTTTTTCTAGAGGTCAAGGCTCTAATGTTTTTTCAGGATGGAACCCTGCTTTTACAGAGTTAGAAGATGGGAGTCAGTTTTCATCTGGTCAGCAAGGGAATGTTCCTTTCCCTTCAATGGGTGCTTCTCAGGATTTTTCTCCATTTGAAAATTCTTGGAACCCTTGCCAAGGGGTTTCTTCTTCATTCAATACCTTGGTTGGAGGGAATATCCCTGTTAATAGTAACCCTATGTTGGCAGGCAGTCCTTCTATGAATGTTGGGTGACAAGGTTTCTCTTATGGCTCAGCATTTTCTACAAACAACATTTGGCAACCCGGTGCCTCAACGAATCCAGGCTATTCTTTTCAAAATGTGGGGAATCCTTCCTACGAAGGATGGAATTTGTAAGCTCCTTCGTGCTTACCATTCCTGGAAACTTCCAGATCTATTGAAATTGACTAACGATCCTATTCGGTATAGTCTGGGTTGGCCTCTGGTCCCCACTAAACTACCATCAGATATCCCAAAGTTTGAAGGGAAGACTGGTGAGGATCCGACAAACCATGTCACCACTTTCCACTTATGGTGTTCATCAAACTCCCTTATCGACGATTCGATTAGGTTGAGATTATTTCAAAAAACCTTATCTAGAAATGCAATGAAATGGTATATTGAACTGACAAGGGGAAATTTTTCTACTTTTGGTGAGTTGGCTACTATGTTCTTAAACCATTTTCAGTTGCCTGTCTGTTATGATGCCGGGATTGATCTCTTGGCCAATTTTCAGCAGGACAAAACAACTCACATTTCTGATCATATTCAAGAATGGAGGAGAAGGAAGAGGCTAATCAAAGTTCAGATTCTGAATGAGTTCCTTCTCGAATGGTTTCTGAAATCTCTGCAGCCAAAAATCTCAAAGTATGTATCCCTTTTAGGGGTATTTTCTGAAGAGCAGGCTATTTTTAGGGTCTAGCAGCTAGAACTGATCTATTCTTAGTCTGGAGTCCTTAATAAAATCTTTCCTGATGCTCCTCACTCCAAGATAGATTTAGCCAAAACCAAGCCTGGTCCTCATGGTGACAGAATTATCAGTACGGATAACCTGCTAAACCAATTGCAATAGTTGTCTATACAATCTGCTCCTTCTGGTCAGGCTACGCCTTTAATGTCAACTCCTTCTCAGCCCTTAGCTATTAATGCTATTCAAACTTCTAACCCCAAAGGAAATCAACAATATGATGGGAAGAAAAAGGGATGAAATAATAAGAAAAAAAACAAGGATGGGAAGGGGAATGTGAATAGATCCAACGATCATTTTGGAGAGGGCAAGAGGGATAATAAAAAGAAGGTTAAGTTTCCATGAAATTTGTGCACTGGAGACCATCTTACGCACCTATGCCCTAAAATTCAGGATGCTCAGTGCTTGTTAGCTCAATAGGGTTCTTCTAGCTCCCAGGCTCTACTGAAAAACCCTTTTCCCCAAGGGCAACAATTGCTTGCTGGCACGAATACGAATACTGGAGCTCCCTCTGTGGGAAACTAGGAAGGGGAAAATCCATCAAACATATACATGATGAGTGCTCATGCAGATATCGCTACGAGATCTTGTGATTATGGTGAAGATGAGTCTTTGAAAGCTAAGGTTGTTCCTAATAATCCTGAGCGACTCCATATAGAGAAGCCTGCGGTTGAGCCTATACCTCGGATGCCGAAAGGGTCTACAAAGCATATGACGATCAATCCTAATGCCAAGGCTCCCCACAACTACTCGATTGTAGAAGATCTGGCTCAAAGTCCTTGTGCCATGTCTGCATTAGAGGTACTCCAGTCGTGTCCTACACAAAGGAGTGCATTGATCATTGCCATTGGGGCCGTTGATCCAAAGAGTTCTCTGATGATCACATTTGACATGTCAACTTTCGAACTTACTCCTCATATGTCTTTAGATTAAGTCTCACATGTTCGAAAGCTATTGGATCTCCTTCAACTGTCCCTTCTGCTACTCTTCTAACTATGTTTGATGGTCATTCTCATAGGCCACATGGCATTGTCCCAAATTTACCATTTGTGTTGGGGGTAAAACTGTCAATATCGAGGTGGAGATAGTTAATGCAAATCGAGGTGGGGCAAAACTGGATCTATGAGATGGATGCTATTGCTTCCTCATTGTTTCACATTTTATGTTTCCCTCACGAAGGGAGGATTGTCACTGTTGATCAGATGGACTATTCTCCTGTAGATCCGAATGCATCTGTTGACTCCACTGTTCTCTTGGTGAATGATACCAAGCAACCTGTTGAGAATTTTGGGGTTGGAATGTATACATCCTTGATGGATACTTTTGATTTTCCTCCTCCTTCGGTTCATATCAATGCTATTTCGTCCTCCAGGGTTCCTACTCAGAGAGATTTATTTTGAAATCATTATTTTTCGGACCCTTGGACCTTACCTTCTCCTAAGACCACATTAGAAGAAGGCCAAGTGGGTGGAATGGTATTTCCTATGTCTACAACTGAGATTTCTTATAGATCTATTGTTGACTCTGTAGATTCCATACCAATTTCTCTTTCACCAGAGGAAATGAATAGATATGTGGCTTCGGCTTGGACTCTTAGTTCGTCTTTTGCTCAGGATTTCCTTGATACCACTCTTCCATCTGAAAAGGCCATCCTTGAAGCAATGACTAGTGTAGAGAGACCATGGGATGATTTGCATCATCGGTCCTATTTTCTACCAGACTTGCAAGAAGTTGAATCAAGTTCCTCTAGCCTTCATTCTTCTAGTCCTGTTCACCCAGTTTTGAACCCTTTAGCACCAGCACAAGTATTTGCTGAAGGGAACATGGATGTCATCTTTGCTACTACCCTAGTGAACATCTCCAGAGAACCCAACATCATTGAGAATGTCTTCATTGGAGCCGAATGTTCCCCTGAGTAAATTCAAACTTACACCGATCTCTTTCAAGAATTTGAGGATATGTTTGCTTGGTATTATGAGGAAATGTCTGGTATGGATCCATCTATTGTCCAACATGAGATCAAGCCATACGAAAATGCTAAGCCTATTCGGCAGAAGCTTCATCCAGTCAACCCTAGGAAGGCAGCAACTATCAAAGCCGAGGTGGAGAAGCTGCTTAAGTTGGGTTTCATATACCCCATTCCATTAACTGAGTGGGTTTCGAATCTAGTTCCTATGGACAAGAAACAAGGAACAATCCGAGTCTGCATCAATTTCAGGGATTTGAATAAGGCATGTCCTAAAGACAATTACCCCACACCATTTGTAGATCAAATGATTGATGAGTGTGCGATAAATGATGTTTTCTCCTTCATGGACGGTTTTTTGGGATATAATCAAATCATTATCTGTCCAGAAGATCAACATAAGACTACTTTTATTTGCCCCTGGGGTACCTTTTCTTACAAGAATATGCCTTTCGGCCTTAAAAATGTTGGAGCTACCTTTTAGTGGGCTATATCCTATACATTCCACGACATCAAGCATATTATCGAGGTGTACTTGGATGATTTATCTGCTCGTTCTCGCTAGAGAATCGATCATCCTTCACACCTTCGTTAAGTTTTTGAACGACATCAGTATTATAAAATACGGTTGAACCCTAATAAGTGTGTTTTCATGGTCACATCTGGTCGGTTGTTGGGATTCATCGTGTCTTTAGAAGGGATTTGGGCAGACCCCTTCAAGGTTGAGGCAATACTTTAGTTGCCTCCCCATCTTTGATCCGTCAACTTCAAAGTCTACAAGGCAAAGATAATTTCTTACGGAGATTCATCGTGAATTATGCCGAGATCACAAAAGGATTTATGAGGTTGTTGAAGAAAGGAGTCCCATTTTTTTGGGATGACTTTGCTCAACGTTCATTCGATGCTTTGAAGAAAGAATTGACCTCTGCTCCATTAATGAGTCTGCCTAATTTCCTCTTGTATCTCGTTGCAGTAGAATATACCATAGGTATGGTTCTGGTTTAGGAAGATGATGCTCTTTGTAGGCATGTGGTATACTACCTTAGTCGAGGCTTGGTAGGTCCTGAACTCCGGTATTCTCCGATTGAGAAACTTGTTTTGGAAACTGTCCACACTCTCAAATGAAAGAAATTATATCCTCCTTCGAAAAACTTATGTTTTGGCGGCAGTTAATCCATTTCAGTTTGTTCTGAGAAGGCGAGTGATTGGGGGAAAATACAATCGATGTATTTTTATTTTGCAAGAATTTGATCTTGATTTTCTATCTGCCAAATCAAAGAAGTCATTGGTATTTGCGGAGTTGATTTCTAAGTTTCCCTGTGGAGAAGAGATTGTTTATGAAGAATAATTTCTTGATGAACATATTTTTCTCATTTCTTCACAAGATCCTTGGTACAAAGATCTCATAGTTTATCTCTAGACTGCGAAGTTTCCCTTAGCTTTTTTGAAAGATGAGCGTCGAAATTTGCATCACTCAGATAAAATTTGTTTGATTATTAGTGACACTCTATATCTTCGCGGGGTCGATTCGATCCTTAAACACTGCTTAACTCTCGAATAAGCCGAGGTTGTGCTAAATGATTTCCAGAGTGGAGCTTGTGGTGGTCATTTATTTGGGCTTGCTACAGCTCAAAAAATATTGTGTAAAGGATACTTTTGGCCCTCGATTTCCAAAGATTTTGTTGAGGCGATCAAAAAGTGTCATCCCTGTCAAGTTTATACCCGGAAGATGCATGCTCATCCAACTCCGCTCTTTCCTATCATCACTATCAGTCCTTTCACAAAGTGGGGTATTTATTAGACTACTTGTAACTCGCATTCTACTAAGGGTCATAAGATTGTAGCTGTAGACTACTTTACGAAGTACGTTGAGGCTATGCCTACTTTTGGAAATGACGGTGAGACAATAAACCTGTTCCTATTCAATCAAGTCATTTATCGCTTTGCTATCCCCAAAGAGATTGTCGTTGACCATGGTAGTCATTTTCAGAACAGTATGATGGCTGAATTGGCTCTGAAATTAGGTTGTCGGCAGGAGCATTCATCTCCTTATTATCCTCAAGCCAATGGGAAAGTTGAAGCCATTAACAAATCCTTGAAGACAATTCTTCAATGGAAAACTGATAAAGCTAGATCCAATTGGCATGTCATGCTGTACCCTGCACTTGGGCATACCGGATGTATGTAAAGACTGCAACTGGTTTCACTCCGTTTCAACTAGTTTATGGGTTGGAATCTATATTTCTAATTGAATATGAAATTCCTTCCCTTAAGTTGGAAGTTGAGCTTCTTCCTGAAACTTCCATTATCAAAGAACGCCTTATCCATATAGAACATCTCGATGAGCAGCGCCGAGATGCAGCTACGATGAATGAGGCACATAAGAAGCAGGTGAAGGTTCAGTACGATAAGGTAGTCAAGCCTAGATTTTTCTCTGAAGGTGATCTTGTCTTGGTTTATGCCCAAGAGAAGGATGCGTTGGGGGCATGCAAGTTCAAGTCTATGTGGTATGGCCCCTTTATCGTAAAAAAGGTCCTAAAAAAGGGAGCTTATGCCTTGGTTGGCTTTGATGGGAACGAGTTGGCGAAGCCCAGAAATGGGCTCTATTTGAAGAAGTATTATGTTTAGGCTTAGGCCTAGCATCTGATTTGTTGTATATATTGTATTTTTGTACATGTCTATTTTTCGATTTTTGGTGTGATTTTGATGATTTTGATATGCTTTGGCAGGTATTATTGGATGAGATGAGTCATTTTGGATTTGTCGATGGTGCTAGTAGACATATCCAGAACCTAGCTTCTGCGGCTTGGGTAATCCAATATCCATCCGGTCAGTTGTTAGTTTCAAGAGGTGTCTGCATTGGTCCTGCTTCGAACAATGTGGCGGAATACACTGCAGTGGTCATCCTACTCTCGGAGGCAATATCTCTTGGTGTTGATTCGTTAGTAGTTTATTTGGATTCACAACTAGTGGTTTCACAATTAAACAACACCTATCGTGTTAGAGACCCATTTTTTTATCGATTATTTCTGAGGGTACATTTTTTACAACATTCATTTCAATTTATTACATTCATTCATATTCCTCGATATGATAATTGGTTCGCAGACTCATTAGCTAATCAAGCACTTGATTGGCACATTAATCATTCAATACTTTAAGAATGTCAAAACATCATTCATCATTATACATTTGGGACAATCACATCATATACATCACTATATCTATATATCATAGTGTTCAAAAATATACCATTGGACCATCATGTCCTACAAAATTGGGGATTATGCTGATCATGTCTTGTCATCCAAAAAATATTACAATCATCCCGATCCGTCAATCTACTCACTGAGGTCCTGCCCAACATTTTTGTGTTCCTATGTAATACAATAGGGTAGCTACACGGCGGAATAATTGCTGATCTCGTGGTACTCATCATATACATCACTATATCTATATCTATATATATATATATATATATATATATATATATATATATCATAGTGTTCAAAATATACAAAATTTGGACCATCATGTCCTACAAAATTAGGGCTTATGCCTGATCATGTCTGTCATCAAAAAATATTACAATCATCCGATCAAATCTAAATCTACTCCTGAGGTCCCTGCTCAACATTTGTGTTCCTATATAATACAATAGCAGTAGCTACACGGTGGAATAATTGCACCCAATCTCGTGGTACTCCAACCACCTACCTCTAGATAGCCTCTGGAAGGTTCTCTAGAGCTGCCATGGGTACTTAGCGAGTCAAACTATCCAAGTTTCTCTGGACGGCATGGAGGGTCCTTCTTGGGTCTTCAACATCCACCTCGCCTCTGCAGCGCTTGTGCCTTGGGTAACCCTATGGTCTAACTGGTCCCATGTATGCATCACGATCATTAAAGTTTTGTAAGTCATATTGTCCTATCAAAAAAAAATTTCATTTTTACATATAGTTTGAAAAGATCACAAAAATTCATATAAAAAAAAAATCAAATGGGAAATCTTACCAATTGCACCCCATGCTGCTCCGGGTGGAAGAACCAAATCAGGATCTGCTCGAAAATCCATCCTTTGGGAAAGTCCAGTGATAAAATATATATCCTCCAGCTCTATTCTCAATGGCATTTGATCGATTATAAAGCAATCTTCATCTGGTTCCCAATGATCAACCAACATTTCAAGCAATTGAGCATTGCTTTTCATATTCAGCATTTTGAAAAATTTGAGTAACCCACAACTTTGAAGTATATCTAAGGATTGTTGGTCCTCCATCACTTTATTATAAATTGCACTGTACTCTCGTTCTCTCCAACTGATAGTTATCCTGGGAAATTTCATACATTGACCAATTAGATACAAGTTTTTGAATTTCACTCTGCGCATACACGACCTCATTTGTACACAGTCGCGTCTATACGCGGGTTCCTCATAAAAAACCTGCATATACGTAGAGGGTTTCAAAGAAAATATGTTTCCTACAGTCAAAAATCTAAAAATTTGCTTGAAATAGGAATGAAATTGATAAATGAGATGAGTACAAGGTTTACCTGACTGATTTGAGGTGATTCGGTGGCTGGTTTCTCTGTATTCAAGAAGAGGATTTTTTGCTCCAGAGCTCTTTTTCCACTTCTGCACTGCACAAATGATCAAAATGTTTATTTATGCCCAGAATTTGAAATTTTTTCACAAATTTTGTTTGTGTCTATTTTTTCTGAATTTGATTAAGGCTGGTTAACCTTTTGGCTTGTTAGTGTTGGGAAAAGTTATTTTCAGGTCATTATGGTGAATTCGATATTTTTCAAGTTTTCCTTCGGATCCATGACCGCTGAACTGTCATGGAAGGTATTTGATTCTGAACTAGCATATAGGTTAGGGAATTCAATTTCCATTGCATTTTTGCATACTAGCCTCCATTCTGATCACTTGCCATAGGGTCGATCCCATCATGTCATGACCATTTGACCCATTTCACTCACTGATTTTTTAAATCATGACTTAGTGGTAGAGATATCCTTTACATGGGCTTCCTGGTTAGTTCCTCGCTTGAATTTGTCGCCCATGCTGCAATTTATGTAGGCTCGAGAGTCCTCTTTAGTCCTGCCATGACTTATGCGTTGAAGCTTCATTCTTCTTCTTCTTCGCCATCTTTATTTTGTCCATTTACCTTAGAGGCTCCCATATGTTGTCAATTTGTATTACTACATTGTATATTGACTACTTGTTTTTCTTGGCCTTTAGTGGGCTTCATTTTGGACTCATGTTTAAGCCCTCTTTTGACCATGTCTTTTTGTACAAGTTAACCTTGCAATCACTTAGCCTTTGCGACTTGACACCTTTACCCATGGATGGAACATCCATTTGAGTGTCACTTACTAGTTTTCGCCACCTTGCATTGAGCATAAGATTGTTCCTATCCCAGGAACTAGTGCATCTCTTTATCGACACTCGTTCTATCCATTGTACTATAGGCATTCTTTTATTCTTTTTCAGGCTTTGAAATATGAAAAAGACAAAAAAAATTAAATATTTGAAAAAGAGCGAGAACAGGACAATACTTCCATACTTGATGGTAGCTACAATGTTAGTTGTGTCGCCCTTGAACAAAGCAAAAACAATCTGTGTCTTTTCTCCATTTTGGGATGGTTTTAGTTTTTGACTTAGGAGAAGCCATAACCTTGTTATTGAGTTAGTACTCCCCCGGTTGGTTATCTCTTCCAATCATATGGAGGGTTTGTTTATGCCTCCTGCATGACAAACTTATACAAAGTTATCATTTGCTGGCATAGTCAACATGAGTCGTGCTTTTGTTCAAGGAAAGTTAACCTGATTCGGCCTTTCTGATGTGTCTCTTGACTCATTTTTCAGTAGGCCACCCTAGTTTTGTCAGCATCTGGTTCTATCACATCAGATGTTTGGTCCTTTGCTCGTGCTGGTTTGAGAAGGTCTCCATTGACTTCTTGTTGGCGGTTTTTCCTCCTATCGACTATGACATATTGCTCTGAGATTAAACGTGGAGCCGCACCCTGGCCCTATTTTCAGCATTGACACGTGACCTTGTGCTCAACATTTGATCAATATCATGGGTCTTTGACTGAGTGGTTTCCCTTGTGTTCGACTTCATCTTACATTATCACACCTGGGATTCGTGCAGTACCTTGATTTCCATTTGACCCTATCAGTGGATATCTCACCTTTGTGTCGGCTTTCATTATTGGTTGGTTCAGAGGGTTTCTGCCGTGTGCTAGCTCCATTTTGTGCATGCCATAAATGTATTTCAGGTTGGTTACTTCACTTTTCTTCATCTGATTCCTTCCAAATCTTGGCCTGCAGGTACACTCGCATGGAATGATGTGGGATGCCTTAATGCCTTCCTTCCAGCAGATATTTTCCCATCGACTTTGACTCATTTCTTTGGGAATAAGGTCTAGAGTCCTTTTGTCAGTACCTTAGGTTTTGCAGTCATCAGTGGCAGAATCTTCGTTATTGACAGTGAGAATACATCATTTTATCCCGATTGATAAATTCTCTCAACTATTCGACTTCAACTCATTCATTCACACTTGTTGGATTGTATTGGGGAACCTTGACACTCATTATCATTATCGGTGGGTTGTCTTGCGTTTGTTAACAGTATACATCAATGACTGGTAATCAAACAATTTCTCACATGGTAGATCTCAGCTCATTTATTTCCATTGTGTAGAATTGTGCCATGGTGATCGGTGAAGACCTCGGGTTTGCATTAGCATGTTTTGGTTCACTTTGACAGCTCCTTCAATTTCCTGCCAGTGACACCATCCACCCTTATATGTTGCAGTTTCATCACAACAACATCTTATATGTTGGCGCCCGAGTTGCGTGTTGTACCATTTGTTCCAACACTTATGATTTGGTACTTGGAGATTCAATTTTGACTTCAGTGATCAGATATCGATGCAGCATCATTGATCAGTCTTCTATATGTGATACTTGGATATAACTTTGACTTATACTTCCATGTAGTGATCAGATGATTCATTATGCACTTTACATCTCAGTTATATTTGTATACATATTGGATCCATTCCATACTTTACATGCAGACATGATTTTCCTTTCATTGAGCATGGGTATGCCTGCCTCTGACATGAGATATCTTTTTGATTTCTATCACTAGTTTTTGGCAGGCTGAAATCTGGTGAAGTCCTCTCTAGTCCTCACAAGGTTCTTTCTATACACATAATACATTTCGGCCATAATGTACCCCTTCTAACCTCATATATTAGGGGGAATTTGTTATAGCATCATTTATCACCACTATATACTTGATGACTTATGCATTGGCCTTGGGCAACCCTTCCATTCAGACTTGGTCACATTTCTCAAAAAATATTATTTTAAAATCCATACGCGACACTTCCCAGCTTTTTCCACGTATACACTCGGGTCTATATATAGGGAACCCGCGTATGCTATTTAAAATATTAAAAAATATAAAAATTCCCTATTATTGAGGTGGGTTTTACGGTTTTTCCTGTAAATTAACTACCCCAACCCATGGCCTAACTGTTTCCCAACTGAAAAAACTAATTTTAGGAAGTATAAATACCCCACAAGGGAATGGCCTGAGGGAGGAAGAGAGAGAATTATAGCTATTATAGCCTATTATAGCCCTCACTAAGTCTGATATTTCACCTGTGCCTCTTGCAATTCCCAAATTTTCAGGAAACCCTTGTTTCCTTGTGATGATCACCTTCATCCTATGTGACATCCTTTATGCACCATTCATGGAAGAAGCTTTGTGAGGCTAGGGCTGGACGAATCCAGAGGAAGGTTTTGCTCAATTCCGTGGTAGATATTAGGTGATTTACCCACTATTGTTTTTTGTACATGTTATCAATGAAAAAAGTGCCATCTTGTTCCTAATGTTCATGCGTCATATATCTCTTATACATGCTTAATAATCTTGAATAGTTTATTTCTTGTTATCTTTATGAGATTATGTATGCTGCTTTTCTAACATCTAGGATATATATGCTATACAACTAGGTTTTTGTGCTTGTTTTTTGCTGATTTGCAGTTTTTGGAGAATGAGGAGTTGGGGTTTGAATCCTACGAGATCTACTACAAATGAAGGATAAACAGGTTATCTTCAATCCTCACTTTCTAGTTTAAAGCATAGAAATTGGTAATTTGATTCCTTCTTGTGATGACATGCCCCTGCTCTATGAGGTTTATCAACCCAGGACCTTAGGGTAACATTACCCATAACAACTTCCAAACACCACTCCACATACATCAAAGGAAACCACATCGAGCTCTACTTCATGAATAAAATCAACACTTATAGAAAATATGATTTTGCACTATTTGGTTACCTTTATTTTTGTATCCTTATTTACCCATCCCCATGGATATGGGCTTTGATGATTACGAACTTCCATTCTAAATTTGTTGACTAGCTCTGCTGCAATGATATTTACCTATGATCGTAAGTGGAACATAGCATCAATCTTTTCCTTCTTGACTTGTAACTTTATATGTAAGAGTTTGGTCTTTTATTTATCTTCTTATTAATAAAGGTGATTCATCTCCTTCTGCACTAATGTACGAACAATCTTCTCATCCACATCTTAGCTTCTTTCCACTTAGTTTCTTTAATCAATTTTCATGATATTTTTTTCTTAGCATCTTTTTTTTAGTTCTTTGGTTTGAGCTCTAGGTGAAACTTCCACCACTTCTCCTCTATATGATTGTCAATGTTATAGTGGTTGTAGTGTTGGGATCTTTGCACTAGTGTGTTGTGGCTACTATATTTTTATCTTTCCCCCATTTCTACTTCTTCTTTCCCATCTTAAAACCATATTGTTGGTATTTCTTCTTGCACCCACTTGATTTCCTTTTCTTCTAGCATATGTTCTTATTGTCACTGTAACAAACACCCTCCAAAATTTTTCCTACATCCAAATTTTGGAGCCTCCTTGTTTGGTAAATTAATTTTCTTTAATTTAGTTCATTAATTGTCAACTAGGATTTGTGTACTTGTGAAATGTATGTGCACTATATATGCTAGGATTTATTCTGTAAATTAAGTGATATTTAAGAATGAAACTAATTGTAAATATGGATGATTTCTCTTCATACAATTTGGATAATAACGGCGCACATGTTCTTTCAATCGAGAGTCTTAACTAATCTTATTATGAATGTTATTTTTTTTGTGCTAATTTCATCTTCAGATATACAACTTATTTACTGATCTTATGCTTGATGTACAGGTTCCCTTGTTGCTTATGTGTGTCAAAGAGGTAATTAAAATTGAGTTTTATGAGTGAACTTAAGAGCATAAATTATGAATTTTAAAGGATGAACAATAGCAACATAAATAACAACAAACCATCACACTTGATCCATTAAAACAGAGTTTTGATGAAGGAGTTCACCCCTCCTGGGCTACATCTCCTTGGTCCAACTTCCATGGCTCGGGCCTTTGTATTAGCTCAATAGTGCTCAAATTGTTGTTTACATGCATCAGATTCTCCTGGAACATACTCCATTGAGTTCAAAATGTCGAAATATATCAGAAATGACTAATTATTTACTCAATTTTGCCTTTAGATGCTCTAGACATGGCCTTCACTCCTAGTGGCCTTAAGCTTCAAAATTATTCAAGGTAACAAGGGGAGGTCATGGGTTCGAGCCCCGAACTCGCCCCTATACATATGTTTTTGGCCACCATGTATTTGTGCAATATACGCACCACGAACCATAGTCAGAATTTGAATAACCAACCTTTGCATAATGCATCATTTGACCCTTGAAATATATAATATATATATTCCCTGAACTTTGTAATTTCCAGCACATAAATACCATGAACCCAAATTCAACCTTAGGAGGCCATTGGACAAATTTCACCTTCACAAACCAAACTGGCGAATCCAGTAGTGATACTTGTCATAGTCCCATTAGAAAAAAACTGAAGAAGATCCCCTGAATGCTGACTGGGCTGCCATGTCATAAGCATGTACCTATTCTGCAATTTTTTTTATAAAAATTTGCCCGTTCTAAACGGTGAGCACCAAACCATGACTTCTTCATCCGAAGCCGATTTTCAACGAAATGAGTTGCGTTGTATTCCTAGCCATGAGCCGGTCGTGGTAATTTAGTTTGCAATCAATTCTGAGCACTTTCATTTTTGAGCTAAAATATTGAGTCTCTGATCATTCCTCCCCACTAGAAGCATTTTGGACCCCAAAATATCTCTTATTACTAATCATGTGGATGATGGTACTGTTCCCTCACCCTTCCAGTATCTATCCACTGAAATTTTCCCAATTTCATCATTTGGAGCTTTTAAAAAAAAGCCAACTTTTTCCGTGATTCTTGCGACCTTCTCTTGCTGTCATTGACACTGTCATGTTGCGATATTTCTGAATTTTCAGAAAAAAAATCTATTCTTGCAGAAACCATCTTGTTCCTACATTGGTCAACAATCAAAGGAAACTTAAAAACTTTCTCACATTGCACACTATCACCATGGCGATTTTTAGCTGATCTTGCTTTGTACTTGCGTTGACTCTTGACCAAGTATCTTTGCCATTTCCATGTACCATTTGGAAACCAACAATAAGCATTTGCGGTACCCATGCTTTATTTTCCAAACCGCTTTGTTGCTTTCTCTTTGAAGTTTGCGCTCTCCTGCACCGACATCTTGTTTCCAACACTGCTCGACACTGATGTTGACTGTTGCAATTTTGTCACATATTTTTCACCTTCTTTCAAAGGAAAACTATTAAAATCTTGAAAAAACTCATTAAAATCATAAGCATATATTTGAAAAGTTTGATTCAAAACATCTCTTTGTTTGATCATCAATAATATCAAGTTCTGACTTGCATTCACTATCCTCTTCATTTCAATTGCATGTATAAGAGACAAACCTGTCTTCTTCTTATGTGCTCTAATTATGTACTCAATGCCATCCTTAAACAAGTGATACTTATTATCATGGCGATGAAATACTGCTTTCCTATCATATAGATAAGGACTTCCCAATACAATACATGGCATCTCAAGTGATACCACAACAAGCTCAACTTCATCAAGAAAGTTTGAGTTGGCTGTGAATCTTAGTAAGCACTTCCTTGTAACATGCAGTTTTCATTCTTGCATATCCAACCTAAAGGATATGGTCTTGGATATCTAATAGTTTCAAGGCCTAGTAGCTTAACCAAGTCTTCGGAAATCAAGTTAGCTTGTGACCCACTATCAAAAAGTGTATCAATCTTGGTATGTTTAGAGACAAATCTAATACGGAAATTTCTATTCTTGTATCTTCATCACGAGTATCATTTGAAAAATTTGAAGAACTAGTGCTTGCAACATGTTTACCTTTCAAACCCATGGTTGTAATCTTTGTCTCATCTCCTGAATCTGACCTTAAGTCATGTTAAACTATAGCAACAATTTTACCCTTCTCTTTGGTTTTCAGACTATTTGGTTTCAATTCTGGATGAAGTTTCCAACAATGGTCTTCATCATGGTCAGTCTTTCAACAGTTTTTGCATGTGATTTTTTTTCCTTCTCTCTTTTTACGAAACTATTTATTTTTCCTCTTCCGTAAAAATTTCCTTTTCCTTTACCCTCACTTTCACTTTTCTCATCTATGTTTTGTTTCCCCCTTGTCTCTAAGTGTGTGGCTTGTACAAAAACTTCATCTAAATTGCTTGGGTTAAACATAATAATAGTACGTTTCAAATAGGAATGTAAACCCCCAATGTATTTCAAGAGTGCATCTTGGGAATTGAAGTTTATTCCTAACAAAAAACACCTTTTCCTAAACTCCTGGGTATATCATTGAACTGTTTGACCCTTGAGTTGCCTAAAATTTTGCCAACTCATAATGGATTTTTTCATATAGCCTAAAGGATAAAGCTGTCTTTTAATGGAAGAAATAAACTAAACCCAAGAAATGGATATCTTACTGTGGATTCACATTTCTTCTCGAGTCTTTGCTTCCCACCAAACTAGTGTTGCTGCTTCTAGCCTTAATGAAGCCAACTGGATCTTTATGTCATCTTCATGAAGGTTCTGAATTCTGCAATACACCTCCAATTGACGTATCCAATTATCAAGCCTCTCTGCATTTACCTCACCATTATATAGGGGAAGTTCAAACTTAATGTCCAATTTGAGTAATGGAGTTTTTCCTTTTGTGGATTTTGAGTGAGTGAGTGGTTTTTGTGGTGGAATTGGAAGATGATGCTAATGGTGATGATGAGGATGATGAGAATGGTGGAGATGGAGGTGGATTTCCTCCACTACCCTTTGAACTCCTCTCTTCATCCTTCTTAACATATGAATTTCCTTCTCCATATGGAGGCTTAGAACCTTTTTAATATTCCCAATTAGCAATAGCTAATTGGAAATATTAATTTTGACTAATTTTTCCTTTATAAAGTTAAAATATAAATAAAGTGGGTGGAGGAGCACTTAGCTTACACTTAGGATAAAAGCATTCCCTAAAGTCTCTAAGGAGACATATCGAATTAGCAAGGTGGGGCCTAGTGGCCAAGTGTCAGCGTAGGGAAAGGGGCAGCGTGGGCAACATGGGGCCTAGCCAACGCAGTTTGAGTTTGGACAACGTGGGCCAAGAGGGACAACACAGAGATTGGTGGGGCCTAGGTGAGGAAGAGGCTCACTAAACATAAAAGGAGGAAGGGTCTCCTCATTCTCATCATTCTGATTATGCATTTTGATATTTGTCTTCTTGACATTGAGCACGCTTGTTGTTTAGCAAAGTCTGTACGTACTGTTCAGTACATTGGGTGTCTTCATTCAGAGATCCCAACCTCAGCCCCGGGGGACTTCGAGTGCCTACTCGGGTGAGGAATTCCATCCTTATTTTGTCAGTGGGAGTTGCAGCTATCACGGGAGGAGCATCCACGCAGAGACAACGCAGTCAGTGAGAGGGAGGACATAGTCTTGTGGGGAGGTTGTTTCAGATTAGGAGTTTGAGGTGGATTCAACCCTAGATAGTGGATAAGGGGGCAACCCTTTCCTACTCCAGCGTTTTGGTGGAGTTACATACCAGCTTTTGGAGCAGATCATTCAGAGCCAGCGTCCCTCCTTGAGGAACAACGTAGAGCCTCAAGGGAGCTATTTTAGGGGGTCGGCCATTTCTAAAAAGCTTTCTGGGATTTTCTGGGTATTGGGAGTAGAGGCCATTCCCAAATTTTCAGCATTTTCCGAGGTGGGGAGCAGCCCCAACGATTCAGTCCATTCCAACAGTAGCAGTGCCAACAACTTGGAGATAACGTAGTCTTGAGTTAGCAGTCATTCTGAGTCCTAATCTGAGAGTATTTCTACGCTTGCCTAGTGCAAGCCAAGGTGCCATCATTCTGATCACCTTTGTACTCATTTTCTATCTTTCAGTATTAATAAAATGGCTCAACATTCTCCATATTGGTTATTGTTCCTAAGATATCTCTCTAGTTGTCGTTTGTCTTTGTTTATGTGCTTTATATTGCTGTTTATTTCTACTTGGAATATTACAGTAGTATCAAAGCTCATAGACCTGGCTCAGCCTCTGGAGAAGATTGTCTATGACACCTTCAGGTAAACCATACATTTGTTACCAAGGGAGGAGGTACAGAGATCAAGAACGAAGGTTAGAGCTCACTTTTGGGGAAGGTGACAACGTCCCAGTAGTGGACGCAAAGGAAGAGGAACCAATAGCGGAGGAAAAGAATGCCGATAAGGAAATCGGGAAACTTATCATCAAATCGATACAGGATCTGTCGAAACGGATAGAGGAGATGGGGCAGAGATTCACAACAGACTCTAGACCTCACGAGACCCCAAGGGGTTTCCATGTTGGATAGGGTTCAGCACATCTCATCATTTATAGGAGCACCCCACAACACAACAGGTGGCATCACACACACCTCCCCGTTCCACGATGCCTACATTTCTTGCCATAGACATTGGGGCAGAAGCACAGAGGAGTAGGAGCCGACACACATGGGAGATTATTTTGCTAAGTACCAGTCATACGGTCAGGAGTTCAAATATGCCATCACTTTCCACGATTTTGTTAAGCTCAAGCAGGACAACAAACCCCGCAACCATCATAGGGGGAATAGGCATTCACATGACGGGGACTTGCAGCGCACGGTGGGAAAATTCCATTTATCGAAATTTGATGGATCATCCAAGTGCTCGGAAAAAGTGTGGGTGGAGAAGCTGGATATATATTTCTAGCTTAATCATATGGCAGAGCTAGAGGCCATCAAAGTGGCAACACTGCACCTAGAGGGCGAGGCACAGGATTGGTGGTTTCACAGGATGGTTACGCTAGGCCACTCGAGAGTGACAACATATGCCAAGTTTATGCAGAGGAAGGGGGAGCGTTTTGACCAGAGAGATCCAGAGGAGCATTTTGTTGAGCTAACCATGCTCAAGTAGATCGGGAGGTCGGACACGTACATATCAGAGTTTTTGAGACTTTCTGTGATGGTACCAGATCTATCCACCGCCCGTATGATTTATATGTTCATAGATGGATTGGAAGAGCCTCTACGGGGATTGGTCAAATTGACGAGGCCCACGACACTCCATGATGCAGTCGAGAGGACTCGAGATTTGCAGAATGCACTTCCCAGGACTAGAGATCCTTTTCCCCAGAGATCGGCATTCCAGCCGAAGGGAAAGGATGAGAGGGTTCCAACTGCCAGGGGGAACTAGGGTAGAGGGTTTGGAGATGATGAGGCCAGGAGAGAATTGAAGTGGAAGAGATTGTGATTCACGTTCTAGGAGCCATGGGCACCAGGACACCATTGTGCCGCGAGGAAGGCACATTACATCGAGGTATTCTCCGATAGTAGCAAGGAAGAAGACGAGTATGAGGATGTGGAGGCTAGAGACAGCAGTACAACGCAGAGAGGGGATCATCTGCCACATCCACCACCTGGAGCAGGAGGTGCAGATTTTGCACCTACTGGGGGAGCCCTTGCAACCTTGCAGGGAGTTCCCAAGTACTTGACACTGTGTGTCCAAGGTACAGTACGAGGGCAGTGTGTGTCAGTGTTGGTAGACAGTGGGGTTACCCAAAATTTCATTGATGCTCAGCTGGTAGAGCAGAGGGGCATACAGACATAGAATTTTGATGGATTTTCGGTGCTGGCTCCAAGGGACTGAACTGTGCAGTATGCCAGGTATGTGCTAGCCTTGGCAGTGACGATGGGGACATACACCCTGACAGATCATTTTTTCGTGGTGGACATTCTGGACACCAACGTGATACTAAGGGTACAATGGATTATCACATTGGGGAAGGTCACCACTGACTGGGAGACCTTAGAGATTGAGTGGATGGACAAGAAGACTGGGAGGCATGAGAATATTCAAGGGATGCACACCTACCCACCATAGACAGTTTTAGCACACCGAATGGAGGCAGGTTTCTGGAAGGGGGACATAGAGTGGGTAGTGGAGATGTGTGTGTCGGAGGCAGGATCTACAGGGCAGGCCGTAAACCCAGATTTACAGTCCATTCTTGACAGGTATGCTACGGTATTTGGGGATATACCACCAGGACAGCCACCGGATCGGGGGTTTGAGCACACCATTGAGCTGGAGCAGGGTATCCAGGCTGTTATCACTACACCCTATAGGCACCCCAAGGCCTATCGAGATGAGATTGAGAGGGCTATCCATGAGCTCTTAGCTCTTGGTCACATTCTTCCTAGCACCAGCCCCTTTGCTTCTTCAGTAGTGATGGTGAAGAAGAAGGACGACACGTTGAGGATGTGCATTGATTACAGGGCCCTGAACAAGAAGACCATGAAGAACCGGTACCCCATCCCACAGATTGATGAGTTGATGGACGAGTTGAGGGGGGCCAAGTTATTCTCAAAGATTTATTTGAGATCTGGGTACCATCAGATTCACGTGAGGGAGCAGGACATTCCCAAGACCGCTTTCTAGTGTCATTATGACCATTTTGAGTTTTTGGTGATGCCTTTTGGGCTAAACAATGCCCCGGCCACTTTCTAGTCATGCATGAATCACATCTTCCAAAGTCATTTGAGGAAGTGTGTGTTAGTGTTTTTTGACGACATATTGATCTATAGCTAGACATGGGAGGAGCACCTCCAACATATAGAGGTTGTATTGCGCATTTTGAAAGAGCATTAGTTTTATGCTAAGCTCTCCAAGTGCGAGTTTGGGTTGACCGAGATGCTCTAATTGGGGCACATCATCGGGGTGGATGGAGTAAAGGTACATGAGGAGAAGATCAAGGAAATCAAGGAATGTTCGGAGCCGAAGAATGTGACATAACTTCGGGGATTTGTGGGGATCTGCACCTACTACCAAAAGTTCGTCAAGGGGTTTTCCCAACTTGCTGCACCCCTTACAGATCTCACCAAGAAGGGGGCATTCAATTGGTTAGATACAATGTTGAGGGATTTTGACAGGCTCAAGGAGGTGATGAGCAGCTGCCCAGTGTTAGCATTACCGGATTTTACACAACCCTTTGTCTTGGAGTGTGATGCATCGGGGGAGGGGATAGGCGCAGTGTTGATGCAGGGAGGCCACCCCATAGCTTTCGAGAGCCGGAAGAAATTTCCACCTGAGAGGTTGTATGCTATATACGAAACGGAGATGTTGGCCATCATGCATGCATTGGCCAAGTTTCAGAACTACCTTGTGGGGAATAGGTTCAGGGTGAGGACAAACCACAACAACCTCTGATTTTTTCTAGAGAAGAAGCAGTTGTAGGAGAGGCAACAAAAGTGGGTCAGTAAGATCCAGGCTTACGACTTTGACATCAAGTATGTCAAAGGGAAGAACAACGTTGTGGTAGACGCACTTTTACGTAGGCCAGCAGCGTTGTCCTTGATGAGTTTGGACACGGATTGGAGGGCTCGACTATTGGTAGAATACTCCAAGGACCATTTTTCTTGCGAGATTTTGGATGGGCAGGTGAAAGATGATAGGTATAGAGTGATGGACGAGGTGATCTATTACATGGACAGGATCTTCTTGACTGAGGGCTCCCAGCTCAAGAAGAAGATATTGCATTCCTCGCATGATTCACCATTATCAGGCCACCAGGGGTTTACCAAAACCTACAGGGCCATTAGGGAGAGTTTATCTTGGAAGGGCCTCAAGGAGGACATGCTCCAATATGTCAAGGAGTGCAAGGTTTGCCAGTGTAACAAAGGAGAGATGAACCATCCGACAAGATTATTGCAGCCTCTTCCCATACCTGAGGGGAAATGGGAGAGTATCTCGATGGACTTCATTACAGGGTTTCCCACGGTACAGGGCAAGGATTGCATATTTGTAGTCGTTGATAGGCTGACTAAATATGCTCATTTTTTCGCCATATTGGCACATTACATTGCAACACAGGTAGCAGAGTTGTTCTTCAGGGAAATTTTCAGATTGCATGGTCTCCCAAAGACCATTGTCAGTGATAGGGACAGCTGCTTCATGGGTGGATTTTGGCAGGAGATTTTCCATTTGGTGGGCACTGAGTTGACACCGAGTACTAGTTACCACCCCTAGATGGATGGAAAAACCAAGATAGTGAACAAGTGGCTGGAGGGCTACTTGCGTAACTATGTCAGCGGGCAGCAGAAGGCATGGTTGAGATGGTTACACTTGGGGGAGTACTTCTACAACAACACTCATCACATGTCCATTGGTATGTCTCCGTTTTATGCATTGTATGGATATCACGCTTTATCTTTTGCTGACATGATGTTTGGTGCTAGCAAGGCTCTTAGAGCCAAGGATTGGATCCAAGAGAGTCAGGACATTCTCCGAGCTCTCAAGGATAACATGGCTACAACGCAGAACCAACAAAAGTTGTATGCTGACAGGGGACGGGTTGAGAGGCAGTTTGAGGTAGGGGACTTGGTCTACCTACGCTTGCAGCCATATCGACAGTCCACGCTGAAGAAAAAGGGGGCTAAAAATATCAATCCCCACTTCTATGCACCCTACAGGGTGATACGCAGAGTGGGACAGGTTGCATATGAGTTGGAGCTGCCCCAGGGCAGCAAAATTCATAATGTTTTTCACGTATCATGCCTGAAGAAGGCATTGGGGTAGCAGGTGACAACAACAAAGGAGATTCCGCCTACAGATGATGAGGGGCACTTGGTGCTACAGCCGGAGGCCATTATTGACACTAGGGAGAGGCAGTTATGCAGCAGAATAGTCAGAGAGTACCTAGTGAGATGGAGGAATTTACCGGATGAGGATGCCACCTGGGAGAGTGAAAATATTCTGCAGCATCTATCATTACAGTTTCTTGAGGGCTAGCAACATTTTGCCATGGGAGACTGTAATATTCCCAATTAGCAATAGCTAATTGGAAATATTAATTTTGACTAATTTTTCCTTTATAAAGTTAAAATATAAATAAAGTGGGTGAAGGAGCACTTAGCTCACACTTAGGATAAAAGAATTTCCTAAAGTGACTAAGGAGACATATCGAATTAGCAAGGTGGGGCCTAGTGGCCAAGTGGCAGCGCAGGGAAAGGGGCAGCGTGGGGCCTAGCCAGCGCAATTTGAGTTGAACATCGTGGGCCAAGAGGGACAACACAGATATTGGTGGGGCCTAGGTGAGGAAGAGGCTCACCAAACATAAAAGGAGGAAGGGTTTCCTCATTCTCATCATTCTAATGATGCATTTTGAGATTTTTCTTCTTGACATTGAGCATGCTTTCTTTTTAGCAAAGTCTGCACGTACTGTTCAGTACATCGGGTGTCTCCGTTCGGAGATCCCAACCTCAGCTCTGGGGGACTTCGAGTGCCTGCTTGGGTGAGGAGTGCCATCATTATTTTGTCAGTGGGAGTTGTAGCTATCACGAAAGGAGCATCCACACAGAGAGACAGTGCAGTTAGTGAGAGGGAGGATGCAGTCTTGTGGGGAGGTTGTTCCGGATTGGGAGTTTGAGGTGGATTCAGCCCTAGATAGTGGATAAGGGGCCAACCCTTTCCTATTCCAACGTTTTGGTGGAGTTATGGACCAGTGTTTGGAGTAGATCATTCAGAGCCAGCGTCCCTCCTTGAGGAACAACATAGAGCCTCAAGGGAGCTATTTTCAGGGGTCGCCCATTTCTGAAAAGCTTTCTGGGCTTTTCTGGGTATTGGGAGTAGAGGCCATTCTCAAAGTTTCAGCATTTTCAGAGGTGGGGAGCAGCCCCAATGATTCAGTCCATTCCAACAGTAGCAACAACATAATAGCAGTGCCAGCATCTTGGAGATAACGCAATCTTGAGTTAGCAGCCATTCCGAGTCCTAATCTAAGAATATTTCTATGCTTGCCTAGTGCAAGCCAAGGTGCCATCATTCTGATCACCTTTGTACTCATTTTCTATCTTTCAGTATTAATAAAATGGCTCAGCGTTCTCCATATTGGTTATTGTTCATGTGATATCTCTCTAGTTGTCATTTGTCTTTGTTTATGTGCTTTATATTGCTGTTTATTTCTACTTGGAATATTACAGTGGTATCAGAGCTCATAGACTTGGCTCAGCCTGTGGAGAATATTGTCTATGACACCTTCAGGTAAACCATACATTTGTTATCAAGGGAGGAGGTATAGAGATCAAGAACGAAGGTTAGAGCTCACTTTCGGGGAAGGTGACAATGTCCCAGTAGTGGACGCAGAGGAAGAGGAACCAATGGCGGAGGACAAGAATGCCGATAAGGAGTTCGGGGAACTTATCCTCAAATCGGTACAGGATCTGTCGAAATGGATAGAGGAGATGGGGCAGAGATTCACAGCAGAGTCTAGACCTCATGAGACCCAAACACTACACCAAAAGCCCGGATTGTTAGTGAGGGCGGCATCCTAGGGTGTTAAGTGTGGGCTAAACAGCCCACTGGAGCATCTGAGGGCGACAACTAAACAACCTCTCATTATGCAGACCGCAGACACGTGACATGGCCCACCCTCAACAAGGATTCCCTAAACAGGGATATTACAACCTTCTCCTACCATCCCAACAGTAAATACATCAAACATAAATTTAACCATCCTCATTATGTATTTGAAGTCTCTCTTGACATATTTCTTTTTTGAATGTCCTTTAGTCTCTCCAACACCTGACATGATGGCTATGGATTCAAGCTCAACTTCTGATGATTGTACCTCTTAAGTCAAATCAGCTTCTTGTGCAATTTTTACCTCTTCAATCTCAGCTTCTTGATACAAAACTTAAGGTTATTCAAGTGCAGCTATGAGTGGAATTTTCGGTGAAGATGGTGCTCTTGTAGCTCTCCTTCTTCTGGTCCAAATCTTAGGACTTTCAACCAACAATTTCCCTTCACCTTTCTGCAACTTTAACCTTTTCAACATCACAAATTTGCAACCATTAAACTTGCACAAAACTTCAAACAACTATCAAGAAAATAACCTTTCCTTTCAACCAAGCTCTAATAGAAACTTGATCTGATTATGAATTTTATTTTTGCTATGCTAATTTCATTTTCAGATATAAAACTTATTTACTGGTCTTATGCTTGATGTACAAGTTCCCTTGTTGCTTATGTGTGTTAAAGAGGTAGTTAAAATTGAGTTTTATGAGTGAACTTAGGAGCATAAAGTATGAATTTTAAAGGTTGAACAACAACAACATAAATAACAACAAACCATCACATTTGATCCATTCAAACATAGTTTTGATGAAGGAGTTCACCCCTCCTGGGCTACATCTCGTTGGTCCAGCTTCCATGGCTTGGGCCTCTGTATTAGCTCAATAGTGATCAAATTTTTATTTACATGCATAAAATTCCCTTGGAACATACTCCAATGAGTTGAAAATGTCAAAATATATCAGAAATGACTATTTATTTACTCAATTTGGCCTTCAGATGCTCTAGGCATGGCCTTCCTTCCTGGTGGCCCCAAGCTTCAAAATTCTTTAAGGTAAAAAAATACCTCTCTAAACTTGCTCCTTTGCCTTTGCAACTTGTTCCAATGTGTTCATAGCATGCCAATTAGCAAATAATGACTCTTTTTTAGACCAATTTGATCGAAAATTGACTCAGTTATGGCAAAAACAAAATTTCCCCCAATTTCTATTTCAAATTTGGAGAAGACTCCAGATAGCTCCGAAAATTTTGGCAATCCCGCCGAAAATGGTGGCACCTCTAAAAATATACCAAACTAACTGTAGTCTTAACTTAATGGATAAGCATGATAGGACAGATAAGTACACATTAAACAGGCTTAGTGTGAGGCGCTTGGTCATGGTTATATGAAAAGGTCACATGGAGGAGGGTTGGCCCCCTCCTTCCACTAGCGGAACAACAAAACACATTCAATTATAAGTGAGTGCAAATCCTAAACAAGTAATAATGCATTGGCTCATTGGTAAGAGTGCGAAGTGTAGGAGGGGGAGGTCACGGGTTCGAGCCCCAATCTCGCCCCTATACATATGTTTTTGGCCACCATGTATCTGTGCAATATATGCACCATGAACCATAGCCAGAATTTGAATAACCAACATTTTCATAATGCATCATTCGAACTTTGTAATATATAATATATATATTCCTTGAACTTTGTAACGGTCTTTGAAATATATTTGACATACGTTATGTTCGAACTTTGGTATGGTTAATAAAAATGTGGAATTTGGCAGTGACACTTGTCACAGTCCCATTGGAAAAAAACTGAAGAAGATCCCCTGAATGTTGACTGGGATACCATGTCATTAGCTTGTACCTGTTCTACAATTTTTTTTTAATAAAAATTTGTCTGTTCAGAACGATGATCAACAGACCATAACTTCTTCATCCAAACTTGGTTTTCAATGAAACGAGTTGCATTGGATTCCTAGCGATAGGACGGTCACGATCATTCAGTTTTAAACCAATTATGAGAACTTTCATTTTTGAACTAAAATATTGAGTCTCTGATCACTAACTAACTAAGTTGATCTCTTAAAAGTAAAAGGTCTATCTCAACTGCAGAAATCCACACTTAATTATAACTATCAAAAGGAAATGTTTGAAAATCAAACATGAAAGAAAACGATTTAATTCTGTTGGTCTGGAATTGAACTCATTTTGCACCAGTTGCTGAAAGGAAATATTTAAGCTAATTTACTAATAAGAAAATCCTATTTTAAATATTGTGAAAGAAAATGACAATGAAATCTAGTTTGCAAGAAGATAAAATTGCTTTGAAAGAGAATGCCAATGAAATATAATGTATAAAAGTTAAAATCATAACTCAAGAATGGTTACTAATGTGCGTAATTAACCTCTAAAATGTGTTCTATTAGCATATCAAGAATTGAATCTGAAAGATAAAACAACTAAGTACTGATAATAAAACACATTGAATAAGTAAACTATTTTTGGTGTTTCCTATTTATGAGTACTGTACAACAAAATAAAAGCAATTATAAATGTAACTGTAACGAAAGTAAACTTTAAAAAAAATGCTAACGTTGAAAACAAAAAAAAACTAAAACCAAGACCTCACAACTCGTAGGGGGCCCTCCCGGAGTGCAAGGTTGATTAATAATCAAATATTCCTCACGTACGCATTTGAAAATAATAGTTATTTGCATTATGAAAACAGAGTATCAATTTCCTTCATGAAATAATTATAAACTTAATAATAACAACTTCTAAAATTATTGTCTCGCTTACAACATTTATACAAATTGTAACAACGAATTGAAAGAGTTTTAAGCTGATATGTTGCAAGTAATTTCGGCACCTACGAGACCGATAACACTCAGAGTCCAATATCTTTGGTGAATTTACTCTCACTGACTCTTATAGAGACTGATTTTCTAATAAAAATAGTAAAACATGCTTCTTGTTAGAATTTATAAATTTGTTGGCTTGGTTGGCACTTACCGGTAGAATTTTAGACTTGCCCTTGTGCGCATTGATAGTGAAGGATTTTCAATCCTTGATGTGGTGATATTGATTGGATCTCCAATTTTGCATGTACATATAGGGACTTCCAAACACCACTCCGCATACATCAACAGAAACTACATCTAGTTCTTCTTCATGAATAAAATCAACTCTTATAGAAAATCTGATTTTGCACTGTTTGGTTACCTTCATTTTTGTATCCTTATTTACCCATCCCAATGGATATGGGTTTCAATGATTACGAACTTCCATTCTAAATTTGTTGACTAGATTTGTTGCAATGAGATTTACCTATGATAGTAAGTGGAACATAGTATCAATATTTTCATTCTTGACTTGTAACTTTATATGGAAGAGTTTGGTCTTTTCTTTCTCTTCATATTGCTAAAGGTGATTCGCCTCCTTCTGCACTGATGTACAAACAATCTTCTCATCCACATCCTAGATTCTTTCCACTTAGTTTCTTTAATCAATGTCCATGATATTTTTCTTCTTTGCATCTTTCTTTATTTCTTTGGTTTGAGCTCTAGATGAAACTTCCAACACTTCTCCTCTATATGACTGTCAATGTTATAGTGGTTGTAGTGTTGGGATCTTTGCACTATTGTGTTGTGGCTTTTATATTTTTATCTTTCCCCCATTTCTACTTCTTATTTCCTAGATTAAAATCATATTGGTGGTATTTCTTCTTGCACCCACTTGATTTCCTTTTCTTCTAGCATATGTTCTTGTTTTCGCTGCAAAAAACACCCTCTAAATTTTTTCCTACATCCAAATTTTGGAGCCTCCTTATGATAATGTCATATTTTGTTTCTAAGTGTTAAAGTATTCCTCTAGGAATTCTAAGTGTTGAACTACTTGCTTTCACATGACTATCTCTTGATGTCTTCACAAGCACACATCCCAAGATAGTCTAATCATACTTTACAATGACAATGTGTCATTGTTGCGCACTTTCTGTGAGCAGTGATTTCCAATTCTTGGTGCTAGTGACTGCACAATTCATAGTGATAGTGACTAGGCATCTCTTAGCCATAGTGATTGTGCAGTCCTTGGCACTAGTGATTATGTGAGTCTTAGAGATAGTGACTGTGTAATTCCCCGAGGTAGTCATTGCACACTCCTTGTGAACAATTGATTGTGTAGTTCCTTGTGATAGTGATTGTGTAGTTCTTAGTGAAAGCGTAAGGGAATCCTCTGCAGATAGTGATTGTGCACTCTTTGTTGAAAATGAGAGTGTTATTCTTCATGTCAGTACTGTCGCACCTCTCAGTTGCAATCATTTCACTCATGGCTCATAGTTTCTCGACATGCATGAAGCACACTCATAAAATATAACTCTAATTAAATATATTCCCTCCCTATGTAAATAATTTAGTCCAGCGCTCACTCTCACATTCATCTTTCTCTTTTGAGCTATGTGCACTTTTGGAGTACAAGGAGCATTCTCTCACTCATGGTTTCAAATTACCCATATTATGGGTGAGCTTCTCGGGTGTTTCTTTTTCTTTTGCAAATGTCACTTTTACTTTATTTTGTTCTTACATGTGTCATTTTTATTCCTCCATCTTTCACAAGTGTCACGTTTTCATGGTTTCATTATTTCATGTGTCGCCTGTGTTTACATGTGTTGATTTTACTCTTCCATGTGTTGCTTTCACTTGTTTTTACACATATTAAAAGCACCATGGCACACCTTCTATAGGAATCTCTAGCACACTCTCTTGCATTAGTTGATGTTATTTATCATTAGAACATGTATTAGACACATTATTATGGCATAGTGCACCTTTTGGCTGCAGTCGACAATTGTTTCAGTAAAGGTACATCGCAAGTGCCACTTTACTATTATTTCAATATATACATGTCGATTTTGGGTACTATATATATTTTGGTCATATTCATGGTTATATATGTGTGTGAGATCAATGTGTTTAGGACTTATTTTAAGCCCTTACCCTTACTCTCTTGTTTCATTGATCCCACACTTAGTCAATTTTGGATTTGTGTTTTTCCTCACATCTTGCGCAATCAATGACCAATGTTGAACCCCAAGTCTACATCGCATTGCACATTCCTAGGCCACAGTGATGAATTTATTACCTCCTAGAACTACGCATTGTGTAGTCCTAGATGACATTCTCCTTCAACTGTACATTATGCAATCCTAGATCACAATGACTCAACCTATGAATTCCTACAATTCTCAACTACATAGTCCCCTTCACCAACCTTGCCTTCATTGCACACTGAACATTTCTAGTTGATAGTGAGGTAATCCCTCAATCCCTATAGTACTCAACTATGCAATCCCTGATTTATCTCCCTAAAGCACTGCGCATTGCACATTCACAGTGAGCAAACTTGTCATTATGGATCCCTAAATTTCTCAATTGAAATTAATGTCCCTCACTCCCTACCATTATGCACTACACATTTTCAGTTAGTATTAGGTTCATATTTCAACCCTTGAAATGATCAATTGCACACCACCTTTGTGTTTCTCTTCAAGCACTGAGCATTTGACATTCTCAGTGAGCAAGCGTGCCATCTCTGCCTCCAAAACCTTCACAATGTGCACAAGCATGCCTTTGATTCCCTTTCCACTACACACTTCTAGTTCCCTATCCTTCACTCCTTGTATCTTGATCATGTACATTTCTCCCAACAAGGCCTCTCTCCTCAATCTTGCGCATTTTCCCATCACAGTTGTTACACCATTTTTTTGGTCATCTAACTCATTATCATTAGATGAACCCAAGTACACCATGTAAGACCAATTTTACCCTATGCTAAAATTTCTTTCACCATATAAAATGACATTTATCTATATTTCCTGGTCATATTTAACCCAAAACAAGGAAATTAATTAAGTAAATCATTATTTATTTAAGTATTTCCTAGGAATGAGTTATTCAAATCATTATTTAAATAATATTCCTAGTTAAATTTGACTAAATCCTTTTTAAATAATTAAATAAATCATTATTTATTTAATTATATTCCCATCATGTCCCTAAAATAATAAATAAATCATTTATTTATTTATTTTTTATAAATAAAGGAATTGACCCAAGTCAAAAGACCTTTTCCCTCTAACAAATATAATAAAATATTCCTAAAGGGTGATTCTAGAATTTGATTAATAATATTTTATTCATGCACCGAGTTCTAGAACACCCCAATATTTTGTTATAAATAGAAGGGTCTTCCCCATTCATTAGTCACCTTCATTGCATTAGATCACACTGGATCTATTCTTGGTCACCATTTTCCAATTTTGCTTTGTTAACTTCCATTGAGTTCTATGTTTGTCAGGGTTTTCTACCACAATAAGAGAGAGGAATTTTAGATCTGAAACGCTAAGGACTTTCAAGAACCCATCCCATTGAGGAGAACTGGAAAACACCTTTCTTGTTTTCCTCTCAGGTGCCCCATTCTTTAATATAATACAAATCATTCTTTTAAACACTTTGTTCTTGTCTTGTCTATTGGATGCATGGAGCCATATTATATTTTATCTACTTAATGTATTTTGTGCTTAGATTTGAATTTGTGCAGCAGACTTAAAGATATTTTGCAGCCATAATCGATGTTAGGGCTATTTGTTATGCGTAGCTAAAGTGATCTTTTACGACGAAAGATTCATACTAACAACAGTCATCATTATGCATGAACAAATAAGATAAACTAGGTGATTGTGGGGTTGATGTTGTCTTGTCATGAATGAACTTCATGTGCAAGTGTTATCATCTTATCATGACAAGATGATAAACAAGGAGGTTAGCAAGAAGGGGTTACAATAAGGACACTTGTGGAGGTGATACACAAACATGAAACCATGTAGGAGTAAAGGAATATTGGACCACAACAGAGAGATGGAAACCCATGTTTGCATTAGAAGGTTCCAATACCTATCTTGACCCTTTTGAGGGTTTTTATCACTCTCCCCAACTTCCTAAGGTCGATAGTAGGATTGGAGAAAGGTAACCACAGACCAAACTTTAGGTCAGGTAGCTAGCCCTACCTCGACTAGAGAGGGCTATCTTTTTGTCACTTTAAATATTCAAATGAATGGCTGAGTATCATAAGATTTTAGGCTATATATGTAAGCTTATATGAGTAAAATTTGTTTGATATTTTGAATGTTGGATAGGAAAGTCAGTGAATGGACTGTAAATGAGATTTTTAGGTCTGAACTTCGAGGTTAACCTGCAGAGAGTGTGTGAGGAAATATAGGTAGTTTTGAAACATATTAATCAGTCACTGAGTATATGATGAAGATGGAGTAGGTTTTGAATTAGCACTGAGGTGAATTCATTCAATTTAATAAGAAAATAAACATAATATGGTGAATCTTGTCTAAAATAGAGCATGCATAACATGAAGTCTGCTCTCAAACTTACAAGATAGACATATATGAAGAAGTAGACATGGAATTAAGCATAAGATAATAATAAAACATGAGAAAAACAGATGTTCCAAAGAATACCACAAGTATCTCACAATATTTCTTGCAAATTTGTCTCTGATTTCATTCTACAAACAGGTTACAAGAGCTCCACTGCAAAATATGAGACTATCCAACACAAAAAAAGACAAAAGAGAGTCTACTTATAGAAAATATCGACCATGAAACCTCATCAAGTCAAAATCCCATCCAAAATGAACAATAAACTCCGATTTTCCAAAAAAAATTTCCATTTTCTCATAATCCAAGTTTGAAGTTGATCACACAAAAATTGTAGAAGCATAGCGCACTTTGAGCAGAAGTGTAACACCTATTTTGAGAGGGAGTTTGGAGGCCTTCCCAGATGATGTTTTGGATTCAAGTGGTATGGTTGGAAAGCTTAGGTTTTTTTCTACAAAATGGAGACATCAAGCACTGAAAAACCCTGCTCCAAACCTCTGAAAATTTGATTTGAAGACAACCTGTCCAAAAGTGTAGAAAATGACATGGAGAAAATGTATTTTGCACATTTCTCTAAAAATATAATACCTGTGCATAAAATTATGGAGGTTTTTGTTCTTTGGCCTATTATTTACAATAACCTCTTTCATTTTTGTAAAATGCATCTCCCTTACTTCAGAAACTTATTTTTAAGCCAAACTGTACCTGTGTGCAATGTAAACCCTGGCTTGATCACGGAGCTCTAAAAATGATGGTATCGGTCTGAGTTGGCTGAAACCTAGAATAGTGACCTCCCTTGTAGCTCTTCTTATCACTCTCCATATTTTTTATCATTGAAAGGATGAAAACCCTATGGTGTCAATGAAGTGAGTGAATGAATGGAAATCTGGAAAAGAGAGTGTAGGAAGGTGTGAGTTTGGTGGAAGAAATGAAGGGTCTTGAAGCTGATAAAAATTATAGGAAATTTTGAGTAGGTAGTGTTGTATTTTAGCTTCAATTTTAAGGTTGAATGAGAGAAAACAGATTGGTGGAAGGTGTCAAAATTTCTAAAACACAGGAAATTCACAATTTTGACTGTGAGAATAGCCTGTGTAATAGTAGGGTAAGTTTTTGAGGTGAAATAGGGATGATGGGGTTGAGAAAAAAATCTGACAAAAACTCAATGGATAGGATGGTATATTTTCTCCAAAATTAAGGTTGAATTAAGGAAAATGGAGGAGTTTATGTCATCCAAAACCCTAAAACATAGTCATTTCCCAATTTTGACCGTGGGAAAAAACTAGTGAAGAAGTGTTTTTGATGTTTGAGGGCATGGAGCTTGATAAATTTTTTGATAAAAATTCAGTGGGTATGCTGACACCTTAGCTCCACAATGCAAGTGTAATGAGGGAAAATTAAGGGTGTTAGGTCATTAAAAACCCTAAAACACAGTGATTTCCCTATGTTGACTATCTTCACTATGTTGAAAAGTTTAGAATTTAGGGTTTTAATGGTTTGATTCATATCATGGATGATGTGTGGGGATAGGAATATGTATAGATGGGGCATGGGGGTGTAGGAATCATGGTTTATGTGAGTACATGTTTAGTTGAATAAAGGAGCAATATATATATATATATATATATATATATATATATATATATATATATATATATATATATATATATATATATATATATATATATAAAAAAATATATATGTAGACAGTGAAAAGCATGGAGAAGAAAATAAAAGAAGATGACATGCCTTTAAAACCTCAACTTGGAACCAAAGAATAGCATGGATGAAGGCTTACCTTGTATGGAGGCTACAAAAAAGGATAGCTGACAAGCTTTGAAATTTTTTGGAGGGTTTGAAGCTTGAAAACACTGGAAACTTTCACCTTGCAGAAGCGTAACAACTGGTAACCATCACCACAGGAGCATAACAAATAACTTCTCCTCACTATATAAATGTAACACAAGTGTTTTTTTAATACACAAAAGCATAACACTGGTGTTTTCTTCACCATATAGATGTAACAACGTGGTTTTCTTCACCACAGAAACGTAACAACGTGTTTTTTGTAATACACAGAAACGTAACAATAGTGTTTTCTTCACCACAGAAATGTAACAATGTGGTTTTATGAGGGTTGTGAGAGAATTTTGAGAGTATGGAGGGGTAATAAAAGTATAGAAATGTTTCTCTCACACATATGAAAGGGTAACAATGAAAAAATGAAGTTTTCTTTTCCTTTTACAAGCTTTGATGACCCTTACCTTTTGTCATGACATTTAAAATGAATTTTTAACCCTTTTGCACTTGAAAAGTGACTTTTTGCTTCTTTAGGTGAGATGAAAAGACATAGTTAACCTATTTTTCATTCTTTGACACTTGAGATGACCTTTTAAGATCCTTGATGACACATCAAGAATTTTTATTTTATTTTTATTTTTATTTTTATTTATTTATTTATTTTTTATTTATTTTTTATTATTTATTTATTTATTTATTTTTATTTTTATTTATTTATTTATTTTATTTTTATTTTTATTTTTATTTATTTTTTTTTATTTTTTTTTCCGTGGGGACAGTGAGACTGCTTCTCTTTAAAACTTTGAAATCTCTTCACACCTTTGAACTTTCACATGGGATAATGAATCTTTCAAAACCAGATAAGATGTCTTTGAAGCTTGAAATGACTCTCTTTTATTTTGATTGGGACAGTAGGTCAAAATGACCTCCCTTGGAGCTTTGACAGTCAATGGTGAGTTTTTTTATCTTTTAAATAAGACATCAAGACAAAATTCTTCAATTTTCATGAAACATTGAGGCAAAAATGAGATGTTTGAAAAAAAATTGAAACTTGAGCCATATGAAACAAGAGAGATGGATTTATTTGAACTTCATAAACATTTTTCTCCCTCACTAGGTTTTTATGGATGAAGTGGATATTACTCCCTTAATTTCAGTGAAAATTTGAATATTTTTCCAAAGGTAGGGTTGAACCTAGACTTGACCTATATGAGATGGAATGACCTAACACTAGACCTCTTCAGTGATGATGATGGATATGGTGACCTTGAAACTGATTATGGCGATGAGCTTGACAATGGTGATGATAAATGAAATAAAGGAGCAACATACATGATTTAGACCTTTTTAGTGACCAAAAATATTTTCTGAGAACTGGTTCGAAAAAGTAAAATTTTTTACTTATGACTTTACGGAAAACAACTGAAAGAGTCATTTGATCACTGACATACCTGAGCTAACATCGGCTTCACCTTGGGATGGTAGCTCCTTTAGGAGGTGTCAAGAACATCGATCGTAGTCACTACTGGCAATGAAGTCAAACTGGAGTTTGAAAAAAGTTGACAAACTGGAATTGATGAACTAATTTTGGAAATGACTTTGACTAGAAAAACTAACTTGACTTTGACTTAACAACTGACTCAAACAAAAATTACAAAACTTATTGATGGAAGGATATCATCGAGAATTGAGGGTTTTAAATCCTGATGAAAACTACCCACCTACTGAAGAAATATGTACAATTATGTGATATGATCTTTCTAATGTAACCAATCCAGCAAATGGCTACTAACCGAAATCCTACTCACACTTTCCTCGAGCAGGAAAAAGGAACAAAAGATAGGAAAATCAAAGTGTCCAGTGAATCCAATACCTGTATTGAAAAACTTGGAAAATTCTTCCTTGATCGATGATCAAATAAGTCACCTGTAGGATCATGGAAATCATGTAACATATGATCTCCTGGATGATTAAAGGCAGGAAAACAAACGTTATTCCACAATGTCGGTTTTTCTATATGTTGAAATTGATTCCCAACAAATGGAATGAGAGAAAACTGTTTTTCATTCTCATGATCCACAATAGTTAAGGGCTCTAAATTTTCTTGAATTTCATCAAACACAACAACAATATCATATGCAACCAGGATGTCTTCATCATTAACTAGATCACATAGAATTTGTCAAGGTTGCTGCAACTCATCATTAGAATCATGAAATAAAAATTGGCTTTCACCATTCAAATCTAATTGATCTTTAATTACAGAATAAAATATTGTGTGTTGGAGATGTTCTTGTGGATCATAAGGCTGTTTCAAATCAACAAATGATTCTTCAATGATATGATCAATTAATTTTACCTGATGATTGGCAAGAGGAATTTGTTCAACAACCATAATGCTAATGTGTACATGTTGAGATTCAACAAGATGATGAGCTTAGTGAAAAGAGTCGCCTTCACTAAGTGGGCCCACAGGCTATTTTTGGCGCAAAGTCTATTTCTAGACTATCTCTATTTTTAGACATGTCGCTCATATTCTATGAGTTGCAGAATGCTATTTGTGGATGGTTGGTCAAGTTGGAAAAATGGCGGACTTCTATTTTTAGACATATTAGCGTAATCTATTTTTAGGATTTCCGCCTAAAATAGATATGTCGAATATTATTAGCTCTTTATAATATTTGGACTCTAAACATTATCTTGGTTCTCTGTGAGCACTTCGCTAAGTGCACAAACATGTGGCACAAGAGGCTTATTTAAGGAATTACGCTATTCCTGAGGGTTTATTGGAGCTAATGCATCAGGACTTCAGCTAGAACTCATGTGACAGAGTTTGGTGGAGTTATAGAAGTAGTTGGTGGAGTTGTATTTAGTTTAACTCAGTTAGACTCAGTTGAGCTAGTTGTATCTAGTCTAATTGATTGATACAATAGTGAGAGGGGTGTTAATTAATTAGTAAATTAATTCACTAAATAATAACTCATTAATCAACTGAAGAATACATCAGTTAACTACAGTGCATGGCAATTTCAGTGGAGAACAGTGGAGAGGTAGGTGAAAGAGCAAGTGTGACTATCAGTTGTGACTATAGTGATGCATTGATTGCATCCAACACTCATTAGATATGCCAATGAGGATTGCATGAGCAAGGCTGGCTAGATTCGAGTTCATTCAAATCCATTATTCAGCAGGGATTGCACAGTAGAGGCAGGCTATCAGGTGGCAAATATTGGTGCATGAATTTGCAAGATCGGGCTTGATTAGTGTGTAGCGATTGTATTGTACTGAGAGCTTGATATGATCAGCTTTCTATGAGGATTGTTACATGATCTCTATGACATATATTATATACAAATAGTCGGGGTTTTTAGCTTCAGGTTTTCCCGTTAAACACTGTGTTAATGTGTGTGAATTTTTATTGTTTCATGTGTGCATTGCAATTGATTTAATTTCCGCATGTGATGATCAATGGTGGAATAGATTCTGTATTGTGCATGAAGTTAAAATAGTGTGTGATCAGGAGAATCTTGGATATATAACACATAAGTTATATAATTTCTACAGTACACCCATGGGATCTAAAATAACCTGTTCTTTTTCATTATTCTCCTCTTCTTGATTAGTTTCAGGTTGCTGAGTTTCTTCCTTAACCTCTAGCTACTAATTGTGTTGTGTTGCTGCTAGAATTGTTTCCTGTGGGGAATCTTTATGAGCATCTAGACAATATACGTCATCTGTTTCTCCCCCAATCAAAGAGGAGGCTATTGTGTGTTGAGTATGATATCGTGTATCAAATTTATTAGCTTCTTCAGATTGTTGTTGGAAGGAAAATCATAGAAGGCTCCAATTATCTCTTCATCATCCATACATTCGATATCATCAATTCTTTTAAGATATGAAATAAATCCTTCACAATAATCACAACAACTTTGTAAAAGAGACAAAGGAAGATGAGACTTCCCACAATGCTCGAAGAACACTCTATGGAAATATTTAAGAGAACATAAGTTTCCTTATAGTAACCCTTCATACCATACTCTAGCTTTGTCTTCTAGGGTAGCCATAAAAATTTTCATTAAGAAATCCTCAAGAAACTCAATATTCAGTTTACATACATGCATGTGAAATCTAACCAGATGTAGAACAACCTCATCCTCGTTTCCATCTATGAATTTGGGCAGATAATTTTTCCAATCTATGCAAGTAATTTGATTTGGAAGACCAGGAATGTGAGCATGATTCATAGGGGCATACCTTCAAGCAGTTGAATCCATCTTGAAATCAATGAAGTCACCAAGAATTTCTTCTAGCTACCAATTTTTAAATAGTGGAGTCGACATGAAAACTTTGAACCTTTGAATTCTTCGACACTAGAGTCACAAGGTGAAAGATGCACAACCTTTCTTGTGTCTGCTCACTGTTCACCATAAAAAATCAGAGCTAATATTTGTTTCTATTTCCCAAGAAATATTTAACCTTCGCTCCCCAGCAACGGTGCCAAGAATTTTATCACTCCCCCCAACTTCATAAGGCTGATAGTAGTATTGGATAAAGGTAACGACATACCAAACTTTAGGTCAGGTAGCTAGCCCTACCCGGACCATAGAGGGCTCTCTCTTTGTCACTTTAAACATTCAAATGAATGGCTGAGTATCATAAGATTTTAGGTTACATATGTAAGCTTAGATGAGTAAAATTTGTTTGATATTTTTAATTTTGGAGAGGAAAGTCAATGAATGGACTGTAAATGATATTTTTAGGTCTAAACTTTGAGGTTAACTTGCAGAGAGTGTGTGAGGTAAGATAGGTAGTTTGGAAACATATTAATCAGTCACTGAGTATAGGATGAAGATTGAGTAGGGTTTGAATGAGCACTGAGGTGAATTCATTTAATTTAAGAAGCAAATAAACATAATATGGTGAATCTTGTCTAAAACAGAGCATGCATAACATGAATTCTGCTCTCAAACTTACAAGATAGACATATATGAATAAGTTGACATGGAATTAAGCATAATATAATAATAAAACATGAGAAACACATATTTTCCAAAGCATACCACAAGTATCTCATAATATTTCTTGCAAATTTGTCTCTGATTTTATTCCACAAACTGGTTACAAGAGCTCCGCTGCAAAATATGAGACTATCCAACCAAAAAAAAGACAAAAGAGAGTCTACTTATAGAAAATATAGACCATGACACCTCATCGGGTATAAATCCCATCCAAAATGGATCATAAATACAAAAGATGAGTCATTTCCTAGTTTCTAGGGAGGTTAGAAACCATTCCCTGAATTTTAGATACAAACTAGGAGTGTTTGTTCCTTACATTAATTACAAATTCCATCATAATAGGAAGAAAAAAATAACCCAATAACTCTAATGACAACTCATAGCCTTGGATTTGTGACCATTTCTTAGCTTGACAAGAGTCCCGATGGAATCCAATGCTGATCTGTGACAATTTTGATTACAGATTTTAAAAATAATATGCAGAAGCGTAAAATAACTTTGGAGTCACTTTGAGAAGTGAAAACCCACTTCTGAAAAAAATTTCAACTAGCCCTGTGTGTCTAGTTTCTAGAACATCTTGAATTTTTCAAAATGGACCATGATAAGACCTTCAAAAATCCATTCTCCCAGGGTCACTCAAAAGTGTAACAAAGGGTCCAAAAAGGAGGCATAAAGATGAAAAATAGGTGGTTTTTGAGCTTTTTATCCCAAATGGCAACTTGTCATGCCATGAGGGTTACTGATCTATGATTTACTCATCAATATACATCCATCCATGTAAATAAATCAACATTTGGATGCCTCTAAAACAAAGGTCATAAGAGTATGTTACCCTTCTGCAATGAGAAATTTCCAGAATTATGCAAAAAAACATGTAAAATACCAAAATTGCTCAAAATTTCTCAAAATTGGTTTTATGGAACCTATGAGAGATGGGATAAATAGCCAAGGACTTCACATGTGGTTCCTTTCTAGCATGGGGTTTGAAAATTTGTTTATACTCTTCAATGTCTAAGTCCATGCCCTTGAACCACTGCTCTCTATGAGAAGGGATACCTATAGCTAAAGCAATTAGGTCGGATGATAGGATTATCTCCGTACCTGCAATAGTGACATTTCACATAATGTATCTTGTTGCAAATAGTATATACAACTGAATATGATACCCCACTTCCATAATCCTTTCACAAAATCTCAAACACTGAGCTCTCTCAAAGCACCTTCTAGCCAATGGCGAAGCATTAATTTCATGCATGGTGAAGGGTTATAGCCTAAGGTGGAGCCCTCCCTTGAAGCTCTTCTTGTAACTCTCCATCTTTTTTATCACTGAAATGATGAAAACCCTAGTGTTTTTGTGGAATGAGTATATGTAGTGAAATCTAGAAAAACAGAGTGTAGGAATAATGTAGGTTTAGAGGGTGAGATGGAGGGTTATAAAGCTAGGGAAAATTCTACGAAAAATTCAGTAGATAGGGTTGTGTTTTAGCTCCATGTTATAGGTGGAATGAGGTGAAATGGATGTGAGGAGGGTGGTGAAATCAATTAAACAGAGGAAATTTCCAATTTTAATTGTGAGAATTTGCTAAAATTTAGGGTTTTATGAAAATGACATGTTAGGGATGATATGGATGATAGGAAATGAAAGTGTGAGGTATATGAGAGGTGTAGAGTAGTGTTTAGTTAGTAGGGTTAGGGTTTATTTAGTTGGAGTAGGTTAGGGTTTGTATTTCATTGACATGGAGAAGTGATGATATTGTGTAATGTGGAGTGAGCATGAAAATGAATTAAAAACTCAATAAATTGACCAAAAGAAGGTATGAGAGGGATAACTTACTGTTTCTGAGGGGTCCAAGGAGTAGTGATCACAAGCCTTGAGCTTGTTTGAATGAATTGGGAGCCAAAAACGTAAGCTATGGACCCTTTCTAGAGGTGAAACACCAAATTACAGAAGTGTAACAATGTTTCCCAGAAGCGTAACAACTAGTTCCAGAAACGTAACAACTGAATTGCCAAAAAACCAAAATTTTCTAAAATAATTTCTGCAAAACTAGGTCTTAAAGATGGATCCCTATCTCTCTAAAAATAACCTTTTTTTCCAAACTGACAGAATTTTTTGTTATTTGGAATTTTTTTAACGATAACCACCTTCATTTTTCCAAAATACGTTTCCATTTTCTCATAATCCAAGTTTTAAGTTAATCGCTCAAAATTTGCAGAAGCGTAGCACACTCTAAGAATAAGTGTAACACCTACTTTGAGTGGGAGTTTGTAGGCCTTCCCAAAGGAATTTTTGGATGAAAGTGGTATGGTTGGAAATCTTAGGGTGTGTGCTACAAAATGGAGTCATCAAGCACTGCAAACCCCTGCTCCAAGCCCCTTCCAAATTGATTGAAGACAACCTGTCCAAAAGAGCAAAAAATGATATGGAGGAAATGTATTTTGCGTATTTCTCTCAAAATATAACACCTCTGCATAAACTGAAGGAGTTTTTTGTTCTTTTTCCTATGATTGAAAAAAACGTCTTTCAATTTTTTAAAATTGATCTCCATTACTTCATAAATGTATTTTGAAGCCAAATTGTCCTTGTTTGCAATGTAAACCCTGGCTTGATCACGAAGCTCTAAAAATGTTGTCATGGGTCTGAGTTGGATCAAACTTGGAATGGTGAACTCCCTTGTATATCTTCTTCTTATTCTCAATCTTGTTTATCATTTAAAGGATGAAAACCCTAGGGTTTCAATTAAATTAGTGAATGAATGGAAATTTGGAAAAAAGAGTGTAAGAAGGTGTGAGTTTGGTGGATGAAATGAAGGGTCTTGAAGCTGAGAAAAAACATAGGAAAATTTTAGTAGGTATTTCTGTATGTTAGCATCAATTTGAAGGTGGAATGAGAGAAAATGGATGGGTGGAAGGTGTCAAAATGTCTAAAACATAGGAAATTCCCAATTTTGACTGTGAGAATGGCCTGTGTAATAGTAGGGTAGGTTTGTGAGGAGAAATAGGTGTGATGGGTTGAGCAAAAATTCTGACAAAAATTAAGTGGATAGGATGGTGTCTTGTCTCCACAATTAAGGTGGAATGAAGGAAAATGGAGGATTTTAGGACATTTAAAACCCTAAAACAGAGTCATTTCCAAATTTTGACTGTGGGAAAAAACTAGTGAAGAAGTGTTTTTGATGTTTGAGGGCCATGGAGCTTGATAAAAATTCAGTGGGTAGGCTAACACATTAGCTCCACAGTGCAAGTATAATGAGTGCAAATGAAGGGGTTTAGGTCATTCAAAACCCTAAAACACAATCATTTCCCTATGTTGACTATCTTCACTATGTTGAAAAGTTTAGAATTTAGGGTTTTAATGGTTTTATTCATATCATGATGATGTGTGGGGATAGGAATATGTATAGATGGGGCATGGGGGTGTAGGAATCATGGTTTATGTGATAGGTTAGGGTTTAGGTTGAATAGGGTAGGTTTTGTCAACATAAATAAATAAATAAATAAATAAATAAATAAATAAATAAATAAATATATATATATATATATATATATATATATATATATATATATATATAGACAGTGAAAAGCATGGAGGAGAAAATAAAAGAAGATGACATGCCTTTAAAACTTAACCATTAAACCAAAGAATAGCATGGATGAAGGATTACATTTTATTAGAGGCCACACCAAAGATGATAGGATGAGATTGAAATTTTAGGAGGGTTTTCAAGCTTCAACAACACTAGAGACTGTCACACACAGAAGCGTAACAACATTTTTTTTTCTCACCACAGAAACATAACAAATTTGTTTTATCTCACCATAGAAACGTAACAACTACATTTTTTAATACACAAAAGCGTAACATTGGTGTTTTCTTCACCACAGAAACGTAACAACTAGCTTTCTTCACCACAGAAATGCAACACTAGTTTTTTTTAGGGTTTCTGAGAGAATTTTGAGAGTATGGAGGGGTAATCAAAGTGTAAAAATGTTTATCGCACACATATGAAAGGGTAACAATGAAAAAATGAATTTTCCTTTTCCTTTTATAAGGTTTGATGATCCTTACCTTTTCTAATGACATTTACAATGAATTTTTAACCCCTTTGCGCTTGAAAGGTGACAGTTGTTCCTTAGAGTGAGATGAGAGGACAAAGTGAACCTATTTTTCATTCTTTGACACTTGAGGTGACCTTTTAAGATCCTTGATGGGACATCAAGACGCAATTTTCTTCTTTTTCATGGGGACAATAAGACTGTTTCTCTTTAAAACTTTGAAATATCTTCACACCTTTGAACTTTCACATGCGATAATGACTTTCAAAACCAGATAATATGTCTTTGAAGCTTGAAATGAATATCTTTGCTTTTTATTGGGAAATTAGGTCAAAATGACCTCCCTTGGAGATCTGACAGTCAATGGTGACTTTTTGATCTTTTAAATGAGACAGTGAGACAAAATTCTTCAATTTTTATGAAACAATGAGACAAAGATGAGATGTTTGAAATTTTTTTGAAACTTGAGCCAAATGAAACAAGAGAGATGGCTTTATTTGAACTTCATAAACATGCGTACTCCTTCACTAGGGTTTTATGGATGAAATGGAGGATTACTGCCTTATGTTCAGTGAAAATTTGAAGATTTTTCCAAAGGCAAGGTTGAACCTAGACTTGACCTATACGAGATGGAATGACCTAACCCTAGAACTCTTCAATGATGATGATGGAGATGGTGACCTTAAAAATGATGATGGCAATGACCTTGACAATGGTGATGATAAATAAAATTAAGGAGCAACATACATGGTTTATACCTCTTCAGTGACCAAAATTATTTCTAAGAACTGGTTCGGAAAAGTAAAATGTTTGACCTATGACTTAATGGAAAACAACTGAAAGAGTTATTTGATCACCGACATACCTGAGCTAACAAGGGTGAAGATGAAGCGTATCTCAAATCTATTGTGAGGATTTAAGACATAGCAAAAAAGAGAATAACTTGGCATTGATACACTACAATGAAGTATTATTTCATTGTCTCCAAGTCATGGTTTATCAAAGTGCAACCATTAAAGTCATAAGTTGTTAAAGTATTTTGCCACATTTTTGTGGAATGTAATATTGTATTTTTAAAAAATGAGAAAATGTAAAATGTGTGGAATCCAAATGGTCCCACATGGAATGTGAAAAGTCACAAGAAATTACTAGAGTCATTTAGAAGCTCAAAGGTCGCATAGGAATTCGAAAAGTCACATGGGAGCCTAAAGAGTCATGAGGGAAGGTTAAGAGTCATAGGGGAGGTGGAGAGTTACCTCACTTGTTATAAATACACCCTTATAGAAACAAAAATTTTCATCTTGGCTTCTCTAGCTTGACATAGGAGAGAAGATCAATCTTTAGAGGAGCGAGTAGTGACTTAATCTTCCACTATTGGGGCTAGTGTTGCAACATTTTAATTGTGTATATTGAAACTTTCATTTAATATATAAAGCTCTCAGAACCAACACACTTTCCTGCTTGTATCATAGATTTTTTAAGATTATTCTTTTAATGTTTTTGGTATATGTTTTATGTTCATACATACTAAAGAAAATGAACTATTTTATTGGATTTGGTATGCCTCTTGTTGAGTGTGCATTTTTACGTGCTTTTACAACTGTCATTATCTTGTGAACTAATTTGCAGGTTAATCAACAAATATTTCTATGCTCTTGTATGTCTCTTTTAGGATAGTACTATTAATTTTCTTCTAGAGGCTCACTCTTTATTTCCCATCTGTGAAAGTACCTTATATACATTGAAATGTCAAGCTTCACAGTGTCAACTTATTTCCTTGTTCAAAAGGTTATGTGCATAATATATTATGTTGTTTATTGTAGCCAAGGAAAACCTTAACTTACAGTGGTTGAGCCTATTATCTGGATGGGGCTCCTACTCCAAACGATGTGAGTTCTAGTTGGGACTTCATACTGGGGAGACCCCTTTGTTGTCATATTTCCAGCACCATCAACAATTCTCCAGTTATTGTGCCTATACAAAAGCCTCATCCATCGATCTGGGCTTGAATTTAATCACTTGATTCCACATATGGTTTTGTATACCCCCCAGATGCTTTAGGATTTTTTCGTGGTCCTTTTGTGAGATACCTAGCATTGTGGCCATATTTCTAAATTCAATGGTGTACGCGTGTACACTCTAGCCTTGATTTTGTCTGAAGTAATGCCATAAGATCCATTGGTCCTCTACATACCCAATAGGGTAAAATTATGACTTTATGATGGTTTTAAAATCTTCCCACTTAGTCACTAGAGGACCTCACTCAAACCTCAATTTCTACGTATGGATTTCCCATTAGCTCAAGGAATCACCTTCTAATTTTAGTTCAATGAAATAAATATGCTATTATTCCTCTATATGATTAACACTAAAATAAAACTATAATTGTTGCAACGAACGATTTAACTTTAAAGCATCAATCTCACCTTTAATATGGATTGATGTCAACATTCGCTTCCATTTTAAATAGGGGCAGTGAATGGATCATGACACTCAAACTCAGTTGATACTTTTCAGGTTCTTTCTTAGTCTCCCTCTCTACTTCTTCCCTGATATGCCAATTTCCCCTTCAATCCAACCTTCGTTTTGGAACCTTCACCTAATTCGAATAGCTCGAGCTTATTGTTTAAGGCTTCCATGAGGAGGATCACATTATGGTTTATGTCTATGACTTGTGCTTTGAGTCATGCAAACCACTCCTTTGCAGGATCATGAGGGTTATTAAAATATTCATTAGCCATGACTGAGGTTTTATGACTTTTGGTTATACGATCTAGATTCCCCACAACTCCCCATAATATACTTAAATAAATTTAGTTTTGATACCAATATGATCCATAAAATGTTGTGAATATTCCACTGGACACTTCATCACACTAAAATATATTATAAAATCTGAAATATACATTGAGGGTTTATTTCTTCTTAGATTTTTGGATATGCTAATTTATATGTATTATGTATACATGCAAATAATAATTATGCAGAAAATATAGAACAATGAAATAAAACTTAAAATCCAAAAATTAACACAAGATATAACCCGGGAAACCCTTTGGGAGAAAACCTAGTTAGAAAGTGAGGTTCCTCTACTCTCTTTATCTAAATGGAAAATAGATGCAAGTAAAAATAAGTGAGGTGTATGGCACGTTTTATGCTACAATGCACAAACCCTCTTTATTTTCTATCTCTATATCCACTTTTGGATACTCTTCTCATCTATAGAACAAAATGAACTCAAATAGAATGGAACCCCTTTTCTTCTAGGTGGCATGGTTATAACATAACCCGATAGCCTACTAGTGGTTAAGTATAACTCCTTAAACTCTTAACCAAACCTACAATATGTGTTGTTATATATTCTTCTTAGTCATGATTACATGGATACCCAATTTTCCACGAATAATAGGAGTTTGATCTGGCATCCTCTTGAATTATGGTGGTCAAAACAATAAGGTCAACATCTGGGTGGCATAACTTTTCAATACATACTCTGATTCAATAAATTTTTACAATGTTGGAAATAAATTTGCGTGTAGAATATAAATAAAATGTGATTAACTATATTAGTAAATTTTTACCTCCAAAAAACACCATATGATGCCTCAAACTGCTTCTAGAACGTTTCAAACCCCAACTCACCAAACTGGGACTTTCTGGTAAAAATGGTCCTATGAGATTATTCATCCACTTTTTCCACTTTGAAAGCATAAATATGGATAAAAAAGAATATAATGATCTAATCCAGATATAAAATGGTAGAGTTATACATTAAACCAATGTATATTTTTCTCCCAAACTCAATACAACAAATAGATGAACATGTTGGGAAAGATACACCAATTAGTTTGTGATAGGTGTGTTTATATTGGAAAGAGGGTGTTAGATTTTAATTTTTTTTTATCATGAATATTATGTTTATGTTCAAGATATATATATATTCTTTGTTTAATAAAAGGTCATGATTAAAATTATTATGTAACTAAGTGCATTTTATAAATAGGTATTTGTGATTTGTTGTGTTATTAAAAGGTTTGTTAGCTAATTAACGCACTACCAACCCTAAAACTCGAATTCATCAAATCATATTTCCATAGTTGTCTTTCTTTCTTGTATCCATGTCCTAAGCCTATGAGTGTTCATTAGCCATTTAACTTATATGGCTAGGCGAGTATTTACATTGGAAACATTTCTAATTGCTACAATAGATTTTCATGATGATTGCAAGTTGGGATATTTGCTACCATAAGGTTGAGTTCCAAACATGGTACTCTCTCCTTAACCATTGTGGAAATGAGGATCTTTTTCACATGGATATTTTCCTGAAATCCATGGGACCGACATTAAGGATCTTATATTAACAAAGAGTAAAATCTAAAGTAAGAGATACAATTTTCAATTATCAAAACTTGATAATATCATATGGAATTATTAATAGGATTTCATGGGGATTCCTTATATTAGTTGGTGTAATAAATACTTGTTATTTTTATAATTTGAATCTTTGGATCCAACTTGGTTATACATCCATGTCTCCTTATGAGATGTGACAAGGGAGCAACATGATGGGCCATTGTAGGCACAATGCATGTTTTTCATCATAACCTTAAGATCACTATATTTGCATTGGGATCTATTTCTATATGTGTTTTTCCCTTTCATCCCAAGAATGGAAACAATATTATAAAGTATTGAAAATCATACCACCATTTTTTTTGGCTACACTCATGTGATCATAAATGTAATGCATGTATTTGAAGGGATTAACTTGATCTAACGTTCCCCAAATTCTTATGTCAAGTCGGTATATAGTTTGACTATTTCATTTTTTATTGGAGTTTGCATTGTGTTAAAGGTCTTATTAAGTTGAGAATGGTTCCATGTTTCTAGAAAGGAAAAGACTCTATGGATCAACTAGAAGGAAAATCGAGTCACTATATTAAAGAAAAAAATTAAGATATAACATTTCATGTACTTTTAAAAGCACTCATTTGAATATATGATGATTATGATTACTCTCATACATTATGAAAACCTAAGATATACATGGAAATGATGGATATTAAATGCTGAAAAAATGTAGCAAAAAAGGCTCAATTTGACTTTAACCTTAGTCAAATTGAATAAATTGAATTTCCACATTAGCACGACAACTTGGAGGTAGTTAACTAGTGTGACATGGATCTTGTCACTTAGTTAGCTCAGTAAATTCGAGTTAGTCTAGAGCTTGGAGTTCAGTTATGCATTACTAATTGCTAAATTTTACTAATACAATTAAGTTATTTTTAGTTGTATTTAATTAAATGACCTCTAGCTATTGATAGATTCAGTTGAAGGTTAGTTGTGTAGTGGGACAACAGTTTAACTTAAAGATATGTTAGTTAACTAATCGATCAACCCAAAATATATAGTGCGTGCAGAAAATTTGAGTTCCTTATTTGTAGTGGAGATGAAAAGGTAGTGTCACATCAGCTGTAGACTAGTCTTGAGTGTACAGGTGTTGCATGAAATCAATGATCAATCCTTGGGAATTACGCAATCAATTTGGAGGAAATTCCTAAATAATAGGGGTTAGTTTCCTCAATATTTGTGTAATGAAGTAGGAATCTTAGTGGGAAAATAATTGGCCAAGTGTTGGAAAAAGCTTATTCATTGAGAAGGAGAACAATTATTCTTTTGCAGGTTGAGCTCAAAGCTAGAGCTAGTAATTGTAATAGTTTCTCAATTCATTTGATTAATGCAAATAGGCTTGAGGGGTTTTTCCCAGTTGGGTTCCCCTAGAAATCACTTTGTATTTATGGTATTTATTATTTCATGTATATGCATGTTGTTATAAATTGTGAATTTCATTCTGCAGATCAGTGGAAATTATGTCTCTTGTTCTTCAATGTGAAATATTGAGAAGTTGCAATTTCTATCAAATTTATACATGGTATCGGAGCCCTAAATTCACATTAGAACCAGGATTTTGAAATTGTCTCCAAGAATTTCGATTTTTCAGCTTAGTGTAGCAGTTCTTTCTTCAGGATCAGGAGAATGTCTTTCAACAGACTGAGATTGGACTATGCCCTGGAGGGTAATCTTCACTTGAGATGGCATAGTGCAGTTACTTGCACCAGACTATTTCATTAAGCAGGTTATCAGGGTAACTATTTCCATCCGCTAGTTTTTCACATTGATTTCTACGACGTTGGATTTCATCACCAACTAGTGATTTCACTATGAAAAAAAATTGTTTGTGTGTGGTTTGACTCCTATATTTTATAGCGCATGTTCATTTGTTTATTTTTACTTTTTAGAGACCCTAGGTGTGGATTGTGAATTTGAATTGTTAATATTTTTAAATTATTAATAAAATTCACTTAAGTTGAATCTAATGGCAACAATTCCAGAATTCACCGACTAAGGAACCCCTATTAATGAGAATCCTAGTCCTTTTCCTTTATTTGGAAATGTTGGTCCTTCTTATATGGCTACATTGTCATTACCTGGATTTACCATAGGTTTACAGGTATGGTTATTTTCAACTTCATTGGCCTCCAATACTCAAATTTTTCCACCTCAACCGGATGCTTCACCTCAACAGAGTTCACTGTCTCAACATCACCAACCTCATGTTGACCCTTTAACTTATTCTCCCAACATATATTCCTCCATTTCTTCTTCTTCACTTGGAAAAAACATTGATGCTAGTAACTAGGTGGCTAAGAATAAGAAGAAATGGAAGAAGAAGAAGAAGCAAGATAAGAAATAAGTCAACCAACCAACCATGGTTGTAAGTGGTTTTAATGTTGAGGAAACATCTAACATGCATCGTAAGCCCAAATACCTTTGAAATATTTGTAAGGGTGACCAATTCCTTATCAATTTTCCTGGTATTCCTAAGGTCTTGGAAGTGTGGCCGGAAAAATCCTATCAACTTACTGTTGATCCATCAACTCGTGATTGTCATGTTCCTGGGAAAAAGGGTAAAATTAGGTTTCCTTGTAGGTTATGCAAAGGGATTCATCATAGTCACCTTTTACCTCACATGGATGAAGCCTCAAAATTTTTGGAAAACCTTACTATTCTAAAACAACAACTTCCAACTAGTTACCGTAAAATTTCTCCCAACCTACTGTTAGTTGACGAAGTGATTGATATAATTCCAAGTACAGTCAATCCCACTTGTCCATTGGAGAGTGAAACACATATCACTCAGGTTGATGAACCATTGGTTGATAAAGTGGTCTAATCTATTCCATTTTTTGTTGATACCACTCTCCCTATAGAGAGTGAAATTCATAATGCTCTGATTCTTCTTGTTACATCATATTCTTTTACACAAGGGGGCATTCCACCCGTTTCTACAAAACCCCATGCAAGTACTGAGGTCTTTTCCTTTGATTGGAGTAGTCTGACAAAACCTCGTCTTCCTTCTTCCATCCCTTTCCAAATCATTGTGAAGGTTTGTGGTAAGAATGTGTGTCACACAAATGTAGATGAAGGTGCTCCTGTCAATATTTTATCCTCAACTGCTTGGAAATATTTGGGTTCCCCTCCGCTTGTGCCTGTTACACAGAATCTGTCAGCTTTTAACAGAACCATTAGTGAACCTTTAGGGATCCTTCCTAAGTTTCCTATTGCCTTGGAAGGTAAAATTGTTTGTATTGATCTTATGGTAGTCCAAGGCGCCTTGGATTTCAATTTTCTCCTTGGGTGAGACTATGTCTATGCAATTAAAGTTGTCGTATCGACACTCTTTCATGTGATGTATTTACCTCACAATGGAAACATTGTGACTGTTGACTAGCTTTCATTCGTTAGTCTTGATCCGGGTAAATTCCTGATACCCTTAACCAAGACCTTTTAATTAAGTTGATGTGTTAGAGTTTCATTTAATCAAAGCGTTAATGAACACAAAAGAACATATGCATGTTGTAAAGATGAGGAACATAACAAGCATTAGCAACATAAGATATTGATAACGGAGTTCGTCTAGGAGGGACTACGTCTCTGGGCCTCGGTGTCAAGATGGTGTAGGTTGTTGCATTAAGTGCTAAAAAGAGTGATGATGTACATGGATGGTGTTTTCTTTGTCGTACAAGGAAAATTCCCTCACGCAAGAGTGGTTGGACCTCTCCACAAGATCTTCCACTATAGGAACTCTCATTCACAAAAAGGACTCCTATCAGTATGAAAATAACTCACACATAATGACTATGAGTATCCCACCAGCATGGCAACAAATGTTGGGTATGTGTTATATTCTTTCCATGACTAAGCATGGTTTTTGGTCCTTAATTTTCGGTGGTAGTCCGTGTCCATGGTTTTGCACATGGTATTGGGGCACGATGGTTTTCAGCCCTTGGTATTTTTGTAGATCTGGTAAAGGGAACTACGGTTATGTTCTAATCCAGGGTTTATGGATTGGGGTTTATGTATTCTTTGGCATGTATATATATTTTTTGTAACACTAAAAGGAATATGATGAAAAATCAAGTTGGTCATCCCGATTTGGGATCTAGGGGAAAATCTCTATGTTTATCTGTTTTATGTTTTATGCTCTCGCTATTGTTTATCTTCTGTTATAATATTCGTGAGTAGATAATTTATGTTCAGGGTTAAAACCTACATTTGGTATCAGAGAAATTTCGGCTTCAAGGGGACGCCTTTGCTGCTGAGGGTTTTTTGCTTGGGCCTGTGGTAGACCCTGTTCAGTGGGAGATCTGCGGGATCAATTCTTGCGGTGAAAGAAGATGGTGAGCAGCGAGAAGATAGAGATTGATAAATTTAATGGCCAGAGTTTTGAGTTATGGAAGCTCAAGATGGAGGATTTGCTGGTGGATAAAGATCAGTGGATTGCGGTAGATCCAGGTACTAAACCAACGGAAATGTCAGATGAAGACTGGAAGAAACTGGATCGGAAAGCTAAGAGCACAATACGGTTGTGTGTCTCAGATTTAGTATTGTTGAACGTATCTAGGGAAGCTACGGCGAAGACCTTGTGGGACAAGCTAGGGACTTTGTACCAATCTAAGTCTCTGGTGAATAAGTTGTTCCTGCGGAAAAATATGTATAACCTAAGGATGAAGGATGGAGACTCGGTGACAGAGCATCTGAACGCCTTCAATACTGTGGTAAGTCAGTTGTCATATGTTGATATTAAAATCTCAGATGAAGATAAGTGCATCAGTTTGTTGTGTTCTCTACCAGACTCGTGGGACAGTCTGGTTATTGCAATAGGTAGCAATACAACTACCTTGAATTTTGATGACATTGTCTCAGCCTTGTTGTTGGAGGAAATGAGACGGAGAAATATGGAGGGCCAGAATGGAGATGCCTTATCTGTACGAGGAAGGTCCCAAAACAGAAACAAGAATAAGGTTTCGAGTGGGAGATCCAAATCTAGAGGGAGATCTAAATCTCCTGGAAAGTTTGTAAAGGTATGTTGGAAATGCGGAAAGGAAGGGCACTACAAAAGGGAATGCAGATCTAAAGCTCCTGAGAAAGGAAAGGGATCTGATGATGCTCCTTCTGCAGAGGCAAAAACCACCTCGGATGAAGGTGGGGATGTGTATTTAGCTTCTTCTTCAAATACACATGTAGATCATGAGTCATGGTTGATTGACTCAGGTGCATCCTTTCACTTCACTCCCCATAGGGAGTGGTTCTACGAGTATGAGAAATATGATGGTGATGTCTTCCTAGGGGATGATAGGAAGGCCAAAATCGTCGGACGTGGAAAGGTCAAGCTAAAGCTACAAGGTGGAAGGATTAGAACACTTCCTGGTGTTCTGCATATTCCTGCATTGGCCAGAAATCTGATTTCTGTAAGCAAGATGGATGATGCAGGTGTAAAAACAGTGTTCGAGAAAGATTCCTGCAAGATGGTTCAGGGAGCACTGGTATTAATGTGGGGAGTTCGGACTGGAATTCTATACAAGCTACAAGGTAACACTATTATTGATGGGTGTAATAGTTCTATGGTTCCTGAAAGTGAAGCGGAAAGCCTAGCTGTCTCTGGAGAAAAGACCATGCTATGGCATCAAAGGCTTGGACATATTGGAGAGAAGGGCCTTCAGATACTGCACAGAAATGGTATGGTAGAAGGTATGTCTAATTTTTCTCTGGATTTCGATTTCTGTGAACATTGTGTATATGGGAAGTAGAATCGGGTGAGTTTTCCTTCTGGTGCTAAGAGGGCAAACAAGATATTAGAACTTGTGCACAATGATGTGTTTGGGCCTGTGTCAGTTCCATCACTGGGAAAGTATGTGTACTATGTTTCATTCATAGATGACTTCTCAAGGAATACATGGATATATTTCTTGAGGAAGAAATCTGAAGTCTTTGAAAAATTTAAAGAATTTAAGGCTCTGGTGGAAAACCAGACAGAGAAGAAGATAAATGCGTTGAGGACAGATAATGGTGGGGAGTTCTGCAAGAAGGAATTTGAAGAGTTCTGTAAGAAGTGTGGTATAGCACGGCAGAAGACTACTCCATACACACCTCAGCAAAATGGAGTTGCAGAAATAATGAATAGAACACTGATGGAAAAGGCAAGAAGCATGCTCAGTGGTACCGGGTTAGGACAAGAATTCTGGGCAGAGGCAGTGGAGACTGCATGTTACTTAGTTAATAGATCACCTTCATCGGCGTTGGAGGATAAGACTCCACATGAGGTATGGACTGGTAAGAAACCCTCTCTTTCACATCTAAGGGTATTTGGATGTGATGCATATGTACATGTTCCAAAGGAGAAAAGGACAAAGTTGGATAATAAATCTGAAAGGTGCATCTTTATTGGGTATAAGGATGGTTTAAAGGGTTACAAGCTTTGGAACCCAGAAACAAGGAAGGTTGTGTACAGCCGAGATGTGGTGTTTAGAAAAGTGAAAGATGTTGTTAAACATGAAGTCCTACCAAAGGAACCTGAGAAGATAGAGTTTGAGCTAAAGGAGGATGAATCAGACTCTACAACAGAAGAAGACTCAGAAGATGAAGAGCCACAAACTCCAACTTTAAGAAGATCAGTTCGGGAAAGAAGACAACCAGAAAGGTATAGTCCATCTGCTTTCTGTTCAGGTTTTGCCTTAACTATAACTGATGATGAACCCAGAACTGTCAGGGAGGCAGTAGATTCAGAGGATAGAAAACTCTAGAAGGAGGCCATGGTTGATGAAATGGAATCTTTGCACAAAAACGATGCATGGGATCTGGTGGAGTTGCCGGCTAGAAGGAAGCCCATTGGGAGAAAATGGGTGTTTAAGAAGAAGATGAATGTAGAAGGCAAGGTGGAGAAATACAAAGCTCGGTTGGTAGCGAAAGGTTATTCCCAGGTGCCGGGAATTGATTTTGGTGATATTTTTTCTCCTGTTTCCAAAGTTACTTCTATTAGATTACTTTTATCTGTTGCTGTTGCATTTGATTTTGAGATAGAACAGATGGATGTGAAGACAACATTTCTTCACGAGGATCTAGAAGAGGAGATCTACATGAAGCAACCTGAAGGCTTTATGGTGAAGGGTAAGAAAGAACTGGTATGCAGGTTGAAGAAGTCTTTGTATGGGTTAAAACAGTCACCAAGGATGTGGTATCAGAAATTTGATACCTATATACGCGGACTTGGCTTCACCAGAAGCAAGGAGGATCACTGTGTTTATTTCAAATTAATTGGTGACCGTGTTATTTATTTGGTCTTGTATGTGGATGATATGTTGTTGATTGGAAATAACAAAGAAATTATCCAAGATTTGAAGACCCAATTGTTCTCCAAATTCGACATGAAGGATCTTGGTGCTGCAAACTATATTTTGGGCATGGAAATTAAGAGAGATCGGGCAAAGAGGAAGCTCTGGTTAAACCAGAGGAAGTATGTCGAGACTATATTGCAGAGGTTCAATATGCAGGATAGTAAACCGGTGAATGTTCCTATTCTTGTAGGTGTAAAGCTGTCTGCTGAACAGTGTCCCAAGACACAAGAAGAAGAGGAGTATATGTCCCGTGTTCCATATGCAAGTGTAGTGGGTAGCCTAATGTATGCAATGGTCTGTACTAGACCAGACATTGCACATGCAGTGGGAGTATTGAGCAGGTTTATGTCAAACCCAGGGAAGGAGCATTGGAAAATAGTGAAGTGGGTTTTCAGATATTTACGTGGCACTAGTGATTATGGCTTATGCTACCAGGGAAGACCAGGATTGGAAAGAATGTTGGACATTCATGGTTTTGTTGATGCAAACTGGGCTGGAGATCTGGACCAAAGAAGATCTACAAGTGGGTATGTGTTTAGCCTATTTGGAGGCGCAGTTAGTTGGATGAGTAAAAGACAGTCTGTAGTGGCTCTTTCAACTACAGAGGCAGAATACATAGCAGTCACTCATGCAAGCAAGGAAGAAATTTGGTTGCAGAGATTGTGTTCAAGTATGGGGTTGGTACAGCAAGCTATAAGGATAAACTGTGATAGCCAAAGTGCAATTTTCTTGGCTAAGAACCCTGCTTATCATTCAAAGACAAAGCACATTGATGTTCAATATCACTTTGTTAGAGATATAGTTGAGGCTAAAAGGGTGTTGCTGGTAAAGGTGGACACTTTGAAGAATGTTGCAGATGCATTAACAAAGTCTGTGAGCACTCAGAAGTTCTCTTGGTGTAGAGAAACAATGGGTGTTGAAGAATTGGGCCAATGACTAAGCTCTCTTGTGGCCCCATGTGGAAAGAAAACAACAAGTGGGTAGTCCGCGTTCATGGTTTTGTGCATGGTTTTGCACATGGTATTGGGCCACGATGGTTTTCGACCCTTGGTATTTTTTTAGATCCGGTCAAGGGAACTACGGTTATGTTCTAATCCAGGGTTTATGGATTGGGGTTTATGTATGCTTCGGCATGTATATATATGTGTTGTAACACTAAAAGGAATATAATGAAAAATCAAGCTGGTCGTCTCGATTTGGGATCCAGGGGAAAATCTCTGTGTTTATCTATTTTATGTTTTATGCTCTCGCTATTGTTTATCTTCTGTTATAAGATTCGTGAGTAGATAATTTATGTTCAGGGTTAAAACCTACAACAAAAGGGATCTCAAACAAACATACATGTGACAATGAGTATCCCACCAACATGGAAGCAAAGGGATCTCAACATAATACAAATCCATGATAGAAATTACATCTCACATCAAGAACAAAACAAGATCCCACATCAAACATCAACATGGATCCATATAGCACAATGCATCTCATTACAAAGAGACAAAGAAGAACATGGATCACACTGCATATGCCTCACATCCTGGAGCTATTTGAAGACAAGGATGATAAACTGTTGGATTTGTCTTGTACCATCAATCTCATGGCATCGAATATCCTGAAAACGGCTGCTAACACATTGAATGCTAACACCTGCAACTTCACTTTGAAGAGTGGCCAAAAAAAATAAGGCTCAGATGAAAAATCTGACTGCACCATTGAACTCATGTCGCTGAGAGGTGTAGGATCGACTGTCAATTTGCTTAATTCCGACAAAGTGAAAATATGAGCCTTAGGGAATATTTTAGATTTCCCCTAGATTCCTCAAATATGCTACTCCACAGGGAATCCAGAAATATACAACTGACAATAGGAATATGATCTCACCATTGAGATCCTTGTGAAATTTCAAGAAGAATGAGTATAAAGTTGACCTCATTCTGACACTAGTGAATTTCGGCCTCCAAGGAATTTGAAAGATACTCTTAAGATTCTTGAAGATTCTCCTCCACGGGGAATCTGAAAAACCTCTGCTCAAAAGGAAAATATGTTCGCACCATCGTGCTCCCTACGAAATTCTGGTTAAAATGCATATAAAGTTTAATACATTCTGAAAATTTTACCTCCTTGGGATCAAAAGATTCCCTTAGCATCAAACAATTATCTGTCTCGAACTGCATGCCTGCATTGCCTCGAAATGCGTGCTCCAATCTCTGCTTCCTTGGCCTTCTCTTTTCTCACGGCTCCATTGGACTCCCTATGCCCTCATCTCCCATGTATTCTCCATCATTCTCCATAGTTTCCTTGAACCATTTGAATGGAATTTTATAATAAAGTGTGAGGATGAATAAGACAGAGTCTGAGGTGTGCATATTGGTTGGCATAATCATATGAAGATAGTTGTTGTTGGGAGGTTTTGAGTTCAATTCCAAATATTTTTTTAAAACCCAATTTCATTTTTAATATAGTTTTATCAAACTATTTAATATATGGAATTCGTATCTCCATATTGTAACGACTCCCTAAAAAAAATGGAGGTTTGTTTAATATGGAATTTAACCATATTTAATATGAGTTTCGTTACATTAAAATTTACCATATTTAAGTTGATTTTGATTGTTTAATAACTATATTTAATATATAGTTTTTTTTAAATGATTTTTTGTTTTGTTTTTATGTGGGAAATTAAATATCATTTTTTTTTTGTCTTTTATGTAGGGGCAAGGCGCCAATGGAGGAGTGCCATGTGTCAACAACTAAGGGGCTTGCCATGTTGGTCCCACGTGCTTATTGGGATGCCATGTGGCATGTCGTGGCCCCGCTTCCCTTGCCCTAACAAAACTTCAAACTGCTCTAACTTTCTTATACGAGCTCAGATTGACGTGTCGTTCACACTATTGCGATCAATGCGGCGAAATCTTCAACTTGAACTTGGTCCGAAATAATTCCAAACAATTTGATTTTTTAGCTTCCATAAGCCCTCTTTGTCATGTGTGTGTCTCTGGGGCCACCTGGATCAATCCTCCCCACTGAGGAGCTTTTGGTGCTCCCAAAGCATCAACAAGAATCTGCAACTGTTGTGTACTATGTTTGCACCACAAGAGTCCTGAAAGGTCACCCTTCCTACTCCTTCACCTTTGTTCTTCGGAGCCTTAAGTGATGAACCAACACTTGCATCCTCCGCAAACCTATAGTACAATCTCCTACAAATTACATGCTCAAATTATGACCAACTATGACCCAATAATTTTCCATACTTGCCACGAGTTTATCTACTCAGTGGTCAAGTTTACATCAAATGGAAATCACACCCCAACTATCATTACAAGGCCAAAACATCAGTGTTGCATTTCGAAGTGATGGAAAACACATAATCACTTTTACATAAAAGAAATGCATCACACGACTTATAAAACAAGGCCAAAATATCATTGTTGCTTAACAAGTGATGGAAAAGCACATCATCACTTTTACATAAAGAAATGAAACACATTATTTACAAATATAAGGCCATGAAAAGCTAACACATCTAGAAAAAAAATCTAGAAAAACCCCTCTTTAGTAAAGTGAATGGGCCATCCCCTTGTGGGATATTCGCTTGTTGATCAACTATTACGACTGGTTCATGCACGAGCACTTTTTCTTTAAGGCACTGCTCTGGATGAAGTCTCTAGCACGTGGCTCTTTGATGGCCACTTCGTTCACAATAAATGCAATGAGTCTTCTTCCTCCATGCTTTCTTAACCAGTTTCTTTTTCTGTTGTGGAGAAGGATTTTTACACCTCATCCTCCTTTGTGCCGCCATTCCTTTCCAACACTTAGCAAACAGATGGTTATGTAAACCACAAAAATGACAAGTTTTCGATGCCATTATTTACAACCATGCTTATCAAAATTATTACAATCAAAATGCACTCTGGAATAGTGAGACTTGTTATACCTTCCCTGGTGGTCTCTGGTGCGATCATGGTGATGAGAGCATGGCTTAGCTCTTTCACTGCAACATGCACTACCATGGAATGATGGTGAAGTGTTCCCATCAATCCTCTTCCCTGGTGAGTTCAACAATGTTTGTTTGCCTTGGATATCCTTCAAACATCCTTCTTTAGTATATCCCAAACCTGCATATCGAGGTCTCTGCACAACCTCCAATGGTTGAGTTATGCCTTGGCCATGAATGCCAAGTCCTCCTCCTTTGTAACCCATCTTGGTGAGGAGTCTCATGCCGGTTCCTGTAATGGGTATCTCCATACTTCCAACAGAAATGATATCATGTGAATATGAAACTGACGAGAAATCAACACTGTTTACCTCAGTTGTTGATTCTGAAACATGTGAATAGGGCTTCTCTAAGCTTTCGTTGCGCTTCACTTCCTCCAAGGCGTCTGTTGCGGCTTGTAGCTGAAGCTGCAATCATTGCTTCTCCTCCTATTCTTGTAGAAGTGTCTTCAATGCCTCATGATCTACTTGAATAATTTTGTTGTTGCGCTTCAATTCTTCCAACGCCTCTCTCGAGGCTTGCAACTGAAGCTGAAATCGATGTTTGTCCTCCAGCTCTTCCTATAGGAGTGTCTTCAATTCAGCGTTGTCTGCTACTTTTTTCTCATAGGCTTCGTACAACATGTCCGCTTTCTCGGACACCTTGAGCCTGGTCTCATACATGTCTTTGACGTTCTCCATTGCTCACTCAGCGAATATTCAATGGTTCATGCCTGCAATCCAATCAGCAAGAAGACTGCTCTGGTACCACTTGATCCGGGTAAATTCCTGATACCCTTAACCAAGACCTTTTGCTTCGGCTAATGTGTTAGAGTTGCATTTAATCAAAGCATTAATTAACATAAATGAATGTTTGCATATTGTAAATACGAGGAACATAACAAGCATTAGCAACATAAGAGATTGATAACGAAGTTCGTCCAGGAGGGACTACGTCTCTGGGCCTCGGTGTCAAGATGGTGTAGGCCGCTGCATTAGGTGCTGGAAAGAGTGATGATGTACATGGATGGTGTTTTCTCTGTTGTACAAGGAAAATGCCCTCATGCGGGAGTGGCTGGACCTCTCCACGAGATGTTCCACTATAGGAACTCTCATTCACAAAAAGGGCTCCTATCAGTATGAAAATAACTCACACATAATGACTATGAGTATCTCGTCATCATGGCAACAAAAGGGATTTGAAACAAACATACATGTGACAATGGGTATTCCGCCAACATGGCAGCAAAGGGATCTCAACATAATACAAATCCATGATAGAAATTACATCTCACATCAAGAACAAAACAAGATCTTATATCAAACATCAACAAGGATCCATACAACACAATGCATCTCATAGAAAAGAGGCAAAGAAGTACATGGATCACATTGCATATACCTCACATCTTGGAGCTATCTGAAGTCAAGGATGATAAATTGTTGGATCTATCTTGTACCATCAATCTCGTGGCGTCGAATATCCTGAAAATGACTGCTCACACATTGAACGCTGACACCTGCAACTTCACTTCGAAAAGTGGCCAAAAAACATAAGGCTCAGATGAAAAATTAGACTACACCGCTAAACTCATGTCGTCGAGAGGTGTAGGATCGACTGTCAATTTGTTGAATTCTGACAAAGTGAAAATTTGGGCCTTAGGGAATCTTTTAGATTCCTCAAAGATGCTGCTCCACAAGGAATATAGAAATCTGTAACTCAAAACATGAATATGATCTCACCATTGAGATCCTTTCGAAATTTCAAGAAGAATGAGTATAAATTTTATCACATTCTGACATCGGCAAATTTCGGCCTCCAAGGAATCTGAAAGATTCCCTCAAGATTCCTGAAGATTATCCTCCACTGAGAATCTGCAAAACCACTGCTCAAAAGGCAAATCTGGGTGCACCATCACGTTCCCTGTGAAATTATGGTTAAAATGCAGATAAAGTTTAATACATTATGAAAATTTTACCTCCTTTGCATCAAACAGAAATCTATCTCAAACTGCGTGCTCCAACCTCTATTGCCTTGGCCTTCTCTTTGCTCATGGCTCCATTGTCCTCCTTGTGCCCTCATCTCTCATGTATTCTCCATCATTCTCCATGGTTTCCTTGAACCATTTGAATGGCATTTTATAATAAAGTGTGAGGATGAATATGACAAAGTGTGAGGTTGGCATAATCATATTAGGATAATTGTTGTTGGGAGGTTTTGAGTTCAAATCCCATTGAGTCCAAATATTGTTTGAAAACCCAAATTTTGTTTTAATGTAGTTTTTTCAAACTATCTAATATATGGAATTTGTATCTCCATATTGTAACGACTCCCAAAAACAAAAAAAGGAGGTTTTGTTTAATACAAAATTTAACCATCTTTAATATGATTTTTGTTACATAAAAATTTACCATATTTAAGTTAATTTTGATTGTTTAATAACTATATTTAATATATAGTTTTTTTATAATGATTTTTTTTGTTTTGTTTCTATGTGGGAAATTAAATATCATTTTGTTTTGTCTTTTATGTAGGGGCAAGGGGCCAATGGAGGAGTGCCATGTGTCAATAGCTGAGGGGCTTGCCATGTTGGTCCCAAGTGCTTACTAGGACAACATGTGGCATGTTGTGGGCCCCACTTCCCTTGCCTGAACAAAACTTCAAACTAATCCAAGTTTCTTATACGAGCTCGGATTGACGCGTCATTCACACTGTTGCGATTAGGGCGAAGAACTATTCAACTTAAATCCGGTTCGAAAGCATTCTGAACACTTTGATTTTTGAGCTTCCATAAGCCTTCTTTGTCCTGTGTGTGTCTCTGAAGCCACCTGGATCAAGTCTTGATTCGAATACCAATAATATGACACCCCTAAATTTTCCTTATATGGAAGTGGTATCCATCCCACCACGGGTTAATTATGCGACAACCGGTCCCATGTTTTCAGCTACCGATGTAAGCGAGCCTCTCACTGTTTGCTCAACCTCCTTTGACTTAGATACGATAATTGATGTGGTGAACCCTGTGGGGGTATTTTAACACGAATGTTCTTATCCCTATTGAGTCCCTTGACATGTGTTCCTTCAATAGAACTTTTCTTCCATTTGATGAAGGCCTCTTAGAAGCCATGGTCGAGGTGTGTCCCTTGACATGTGTTCCTTCGAGTTGAAAGCCATGATCAAAGGTCTTGAGTATAGTTCTTCTACTGTGTAAACCTCGTTAAAAAATGAATTAGGTCATGAGGATGGTTCTTTTCCTCTAACAACGTCGTTAAAAAATGAAATAGGTCTGTGTGAGGATAGTTCCTATTACTGTGTCAACCTCGTTAAAAAATGAAACATGTTGATGCAGACTAGCTGCAAAAATATCAAAATACACTGCGGAATTGTGGTTTCTAGGTCCACACAACTCCCTTACTCGCAACGGATTTCAAACTTTACAGTTTCCAAACATACATACGCACACGATCATAGCGGTTACTTTACACAGACCACACATAAAACCCAAAACATATGCATACATGCAGAACTTCTTACCGGAGGGTCCCACAACACTTCCGACTAATCGCAGGCGATCACACTTTGCACACTTTACAATATAAATTAAAGGTTAAACCTTATTTATTTTGATTTGTGATATTTTGCAGAGCCGACACATTCCCTTCTCCATTTCGCATCACAAACCATTTAACTTACCTTGCAACGGCCTTAACACTAACATGTAAATGTCGTGATTTGCGAAATCGCTTCCAGTGCGCTTCAATCTCCGCCTTTGGCCTTTGTTGGATCTAACGGTCCATGGTATGTCTCCAATGACTCACTTTCCATCGCAAGTTAAATGAATTAACTTGCGAATTATTAACCATAAACACTATACTTTGCGATGTGCGATGTCCTCCTGACTGTGATGTGATTTCTCACTGTTGATCGGTGTCGAATCTAACGGTCCTCGATGTGCCTGCAAATCCGATTGGTCTTCAATCCTCGCTATGTCTTGCAGATCTGATTTCACTTCCTACTGTGTGCTTAATGTAATGTGCGATCCAATAGAGAAATAAAACAAACAGGTTAAAACAGAGAGCCCGATAAAAAATACAAAGCACTTGGAATTAATTTAGAAATGAAATATATAAAGATGAACTCTTGGATGGCTGGTTTTTACATTTATTTCTGCTCTCAGTTCACTCCTCTCTCACACCTATTCCACTCCTATTTCACTATTATTCACACTCTGTCTCTCACCCCTATTCATACATATATATATCTACCTGAATCAGTTCGCTTCGTCTTTATTTAGCTTTCTACTGAACCAATGCAACAAACAATTTCTATCCTATTTCTAAGCTCTATCCTACTTGGCTTAATCTCCTCGTAGGGAGAAACCAATTGCTATTTTATTCCTACCTAAGTTATGAAATCAAAACAACTAACTTCTCATTTAAAACTAAGTAAAATATTAATAACCAATGTTTATCCACCTCATGTTAGCCACAACATGTGAACACACAATCACATTGCTGGCTAAGTCTGGATGCTCATGCATCACATGTCATCATGAGGATGGTTCTTCTCCTATGTCAACCTCGTTAAAAAATGAAATAGGTTCCCATGAGGATGGTTCTTTTACTGTGGCAACCTCGTTAAAAATGAAACATGTTACTATGAGCATAGTTCTTTTCATGTGTCAAGCTCGTTAAAAAATGAAACAAATCCTCTCCTAGTTGAATCAAGTCTTTGACTAGAGCTCGTATATGTCAAGTCGAGTCTTTCATCTGATCTCATAAATGAACCTTCATTCCATCTAGATATTATTAACTAGTAGTCTACTTAGGTGAATGAAATGAATCTTGGGGGGCATGTGCCCTTGCAGGTTATGCTTGGGGGGCATTGAAACTTATCTCAAGCACAATTTTCTCTGTTTCAAGCTTGTGTAAAAATGAAACCAATATTAAGAATAGTTTTCCTCTATTTCAAGCTTGTATAAAAATGAAACCTATATCGAGTTCATTTTGGTTATTATTTTCAAGACTCGTTAAACTCATGAAAATCCTGAGATTATTTTGCTATCTTTCATGCTCGTAAAACACGAGAAGATGCTGAGTTATTTCCATCTTTTTCTGCTCATTAATTAAATTTAAATTCAGTGATATGAGTACATTTTTATCACTTTTCTGGACTCATTAAAACTTACGAAAAATCGAAACCTTGGAGTTCTCTTTTAAGCCCTTTTCAGACTCTCTAACCATGAAAAGATTTCCGAGCAGTTGACTATTCGAACTCATTAAAATAAATGAGCATTCGTCTATTCAATATAAGTTTACCCCTTTTCCGTACTGAACTAAACTAATTATGAAAAAGGTATACGTTGACTAAGCATGTTCAATTCTCTCCTACATCATTTGATCCTTTTTCAAGTTGGAGAGACTAAAGTTACGAAAAAGAATACTGTGGAGTTTACTTATGTTTTTCTTATGACTCCCTAAAACTAAAAAACACTGAGTTAATCCTACACTGGACTCGTTAAAATTAAACAATACAGGACCCATCGATCACAATGGGACTAAACCACTCCTTCCTAGGGTTCGTTAAAATTACTAAGATGGACTCATCTGAAGGATGAGCTTACACAAAAAGATAATTTTATCCTCCTCAAGCTTGAAAAAAATAAAGAGGTACTTTCCAGTAATGGTGGGAGGGGGGGGGGGGATAGAGAAAAAGAATCCATCTTTTATACTTTATTAAGAAGCAAAATGTCACTCTTGAACATGACACTTTGTCACTCTCGTATCTGGGTTGGGTAATCCTTTTGTCTTACAGTTAATCGAACCGCATTGAAAGTATTAAGCTAGTTTTGGGTATTATCTTTAAGTCAAATGCTGCCAAGTCATTTATAGTGTCATTATGTGTTCAAGAGAAAGTTCAAATTCAATTAATTTTTCACTGCAAATATTTGTCTCCATTCGCGTTGACCATCCCTGAGTTAATCCTTGCAAAATATTTCTTCAAAACTTGACATAATGGTTTTGCATCGTAGGCCCTCCTGCAATAGATCACTTCCAATCATCTTTAGCTCATTATCTAGGAAGTTGAACTAGAAATATTATTAGTACCTTGAAATTTGCATGCCTTAATGGCAGGTTTATCGCCTTCGATTACAGGTTTTCATTATTGGCCTTCGATCAAACGACTATGTGAGTGTTCGATTGCAAATCATTCATTCACATTTCATAGATTTTACTAAGGTACTTTCAGAGCCATTTTCATTATTGGTGTTTTCTCTCACACTTGTTAATGGTTTTTATCATTGACCAATAATCAAGTGGTTTCTACCATGTTCGACTTCAAAACAATCAATCACATGGTTAGATTCGTACTATTTCGAGAAACGGAAATCAAGACCCTGGATCTAGTTTCAACCATCCAGGTTGCGAGGAGTTATGTATTCATGTTTCAATAGAACAATTTATAACATATGGTTGCATCCATACTGTGTCTACTATTGATGTAATTATAGGTCACTTATGTACCAACACATATAGTTAGTTTTGCTCTGAGTATGGGAATGCCTACCTCAGTGATGATTATATATTTGTTGTTAGTATGAATCTTTTGTCGAAGTGTATGAAAAAAGACCACTTTAGCTACACATAACAAATAGCCCTAACATCAAATATGGCTGCCAATATCCTCAAATCTGCAGTTATTTGATCAAGATAAATGCTGCAAAAATCTATATCTATGCATAGAAAGACATTAGACAGTAAAAATAAGGTTTTGCTCCATGCATCCAATAAACAAGACAAGAACAATATTTTTGAAAAATTTTTTATATTAAGGGAACCTAAGAGGAAAACAAGAAAGGTTTTTCCAATTCTCCTCAATGGGATGGGTTCTAAAAGTCCTTAGTGCTTCAGATCTAGCATTTCTCTCTCTTGTTGGTGTAGAAAACCCAGACAAACATAGAACTCAAAGGGAGCTCACAAAGCAAATAATGGAGAATGTGACAATGATAATGGCTCAAAGTCAGACCAAGAGTATAGATCCAGAGTGATCTAATAGGCAACAAAAGGTGACAAATGAATGGGAAAACCCTTCTATTTATAAAAAAATATTAGGGTAGTCTAGAATTTGGTGCATGAATAAAATATTATTAACCAAATTCTAGAACCACCTTTTAGGAATATTTTATTATATTTGTTAGAGGGAAAATTATTTTGACTTGGGTCAAATCCTTTACTTATAAATAATAAATAAATAAATGGTTTATTTATTATTTTAAGGAAATGGTGGAAATATAATTCAATAAATAATGATTTATTTAATTATTTATAAATGATTTAGTCAAATTTAACTAGGAATATTATTTAAATGAGGATTAAATAACTTATTCATAGGAAATAATCAAATAAATAAGGATTTATTTACTTGATTTCCTTGTTTTGGGTTAAATATGACCAAGAATAATAATTAAATTGATGTTTAACTAATTATTCCTTGAGGAAATATAAAAAAATATAGATTTGTTTATTATTCCCTTTTGGGGTTTCCTGTTTAGACCATAAACAACTTAATAAAGGTGTTTTACTAAGTTATTTCACATAGTGAAAGCAATTTGACTTAGGGTAAAATTGGTCTTATATGGTGTACTTGGGTCCATCTCATGATAATAGGTTAGATGACCAAAAAATGGTGTAACAGATTGCCCCCCAGCGTGCAAGTGTTAGGAGAAAATCATATGACTGAAGTACGTTGTAAGAACTCAATTACCAAACATCAAGAGGGAAGTCAGAGAGAGAAATGTAAGGTAGTCTAATGTGCTAAAGGACTAGACCCTGAGGAGATGAGACTTACAAGTGCAAAAAGTCTCTTTTTATGAGATGGTACTTGTGCTAAAGGCGGCGGGGGAGGCATACCTATGCCCACCAAGACAAAGTACAAAAGAATAGTGTCTCCAGTAAACAAGGAACCAAAATATAAAGTACATGCTGGCATAAACATGAGCCAGATAAAAGATAGAATGATGAATCCCACATACATGTTGTGCTTGGGATAATAGCCAGGACTTATAAAATAATATATGAGCACATGAGATAGAAATACAACCCAAATGCCCCCTATAAACAGGGAAGGGCTCTCAAAATCTGACTGATACATGCAAATCAAAGAGGCGCTGCAAGCGGCTAAGGCCGACATCATCAAATATATGGAGCTGCATCAAAGGCTGGAATGAAGAGGTCATCCGGGCATGTGGGGGGCTACCTACAGGGCCACCCCCTCATGAGGGTTGAGACATCTCACACACACCCGGGAATCACCAATATCTGCTGCTGCATCAGTAGACCATCAAGTATACGGATCTCGATCATGCTGAAAGGAGTTGGAGCTGAGAAGCAATCAATTCAAAGGGTAATGAGAAATCCCCTTTTGCCTGATCTGAGGCACCGAACAAGTGTGGAAGCTAGAACCAAGGTACACCACCCTCTAGACCTGTCTTCTGGAATGAATGAGCTGATGTCGACAGAAGGAGGTCCGCCATAGGTGAGGCAATAAGGGATCCTCAACTAAGGCACGAGAGGAAATAGTAGAGCGACTGACAGACTGACAGTAATGATGATGATGGAGTGGGGGATACTGAGTAGAAAATGGATTACTTCCCTTGTTAGAGCATAAAGGGCATGGATGAATTGGCAGCAACTGATACAATATCATGAGGGATAGGGGACAATGGGGCTGAAGGCCATAATGTGCGACACAAGAGAGGAACCAAGAAATGAAGGATGGAGGACTATGACGGGATACAAAGGGACTCGGGATAAACTCCATGAATGTGATGATAACTCAACTCGGATGCTCTAAACAAGGGTGACTCAATGGTGCTACCACACAGTAAAGGTCCAAATGGGGGACCATAAACACATGAGTACAAGGGGGTATCTCATGACGAAAATCGACATGAACAAGGACAAGTAAGGAGGCAACGCGGTGCCCCAAGTACAAGTGTTGTAAGTGAGGAAATTCGATTTGGAGGAGAGGTGAATAGACCCTTCGTGGACAAAATGTGTCCTGGTGAAGTATTGAATCATTAAAAACTAACAGATACCCATTTTAGTGCTCGGTGAGAGCTTTCCAATGGTGCAAACAGTTTGTCAAACGGGGCTACATTTTGGTCGCAACGGGCGAAAGAAAAATTAGGGGTTTCTCTTCTAATAAGGCATTTTCCCTCCAAATGCATTCATTTGCTTGTGTAGTTGTGGTGAATGTGGAGAGGAGAGAAGGCCCTAAATATTGCGGGGATCGTAGCAGACAAACTGACTGTTGGAATCGAGATCCGTCAGTTGCAGGTAAGAGGCCTAATCCTACTCTTTCTTTTTTATGGATTGAAAGTTCAGATTAGGGTCCCAAATCTCAAGAACAACCCCTCCCTCATCTTCACGGCTGGGTCACACTATTTGGGCCAAAAACTGCGACCTGGGAAGCAGGTTTTGGCCTGAAAAGTGCGACCTGTCCCAGGATTTGGCCAAAAAGTGCGACCTGTCAGATGGAGGTGATTTCAGTGCTATTGTGGGCTGAGAGTCGGGTTTTTTGTAATTGAATGCAGTTTTTCCTATCTGTATACTAACAAAGATGATGTTTTTGTGTAGATATGGCAGATATACGGATCAAGTGGAGAGAGAGAGACCTGGGTACATTACGGTCGGAAATCCAAGCGGATCAAGGTGTCCGTCGTGCATTGGCTAGGTTTGGGGTTCTGAAATTTGTGGAGAACCCTCTGATGAGAGCTGGGGAGCCCTTGTTGGCCCAGATTGTCAGTTATTGGGATCCAGATCATGAAGTGTTTAGAGTGCAGGGGCACAGGATCGAGTTGACAGTCCAGGATCTGTATTTCTTGATTGGTCTCCCACCATTAGGGATGGTGGGAAATACACAACCAGTGTTACCGCTGGGGCGTAACATCATGGAGTTTGTAGAGCGACATTGTCGACCAGGCCTCTGAGTCAAAGGGAATCGGATACCGATTGGGGATATAGAGAGGCTAGAGACCCGTGCAGTGGCGGCAGCAGTGTTGCAGATCCTGGGCAGCCAGGCGCTCCATCACATCACTGGAGGGTAGATGATGATTGTGGAAAATGTGTTGAGTGGGACCTACTATGGGTGGGCCCAAATGATGTTGGTGTCGTTGAAACGACAGTTATCGCTTTGCAAGCGGCAAGTGAACCATGATTGTGCGTATGGGACCGTATTGTGCTCCTTCTTTTTTGAGAAGATCCCGACCTTGCGACCTCGTGTACAGCTATCAAATGGGGGTCTGAGAGAACCCAGGATGCGCCGGTGGGGGAAATTAATGTGTAGAGGAGGAGGAGGGGCAGTCGGATGGGTGTTCCGATTAGAGTTCTTTGCCCATTGGGATCAGATGTCGTTGTACATAGACGACCATCCCTATAGTGGAATGAGTTATTATGGAGATCTGGACTTGCCACTTCTGCCTAGTCGAGTATGGAGGCCTGATGGTAAGTAAAAAGTGACTAATATTTTACGTGCATGTTAAAGTTTTTGAATAGTATATATGATACTAATCCTTATACTTTTGGTATGCAGATATAGCTTCGGTAAAACCAACCGGATATATCAGACGACTCGCAGTATCAGGAACTACAGGTGCTAGTGGATCAAGAATGGCACAGAATGAGGATATGACCGCCCTCCTAGAGGACATCCTTCGTAGATGTGAGGGGCTACTGACCGGTGTTTTGGAGCGGGGTTGGAAAGACTTAGACGACCAGTACATAGAGCTATGTATTGGGCTACACTTGGAATGGCGAGGTGTCATGTGGTGCATGGCGATGGCCGGTCAGGCTGTGCGTGATCTATGAACTGCGGGAGCAGAGCCATTGGCTCGGGATCCTCCAAAGAGTGATTAGATGTAGGGAAAGTGGTGCCCCCTATTGTGTATGTAGGGGAAAGTGGTGCCCCCCAGTTTTGAGTTTTATTTTTTGGAACATGCTATGGGCATGTCATATGTATCAGAGTAGATAGACTCTAAAAACATGTTGTACAACACATATTATGGATATGCAACGTTTTGATGATTTTGAATTTTATGGTCTTGTTGGAAATGTGTGTGATAAATGCCAATCTAGGACATGGTTTGCAATGCTATCTACGTAGTGATTTTTTTCTCTAGGTACATGACTGAAAGTAATGACTCTAAATTCACATATCAAAAGTTTCACTCGTAAATATTGTCTAAAAAGGATAGGATTATGCACATGATAAACACCATTGAGTTGCATGACAAGAAGCAGGGAATCTAAACGGACATGCAGATGGAGGATGCGATGAGAGAGGGCATCGCCTAAAAGACCACGCACTCCATCATATTCGACTTGATTATTGGTGGCAGCACCAATGCAGATCCCATTGAAGAGGATGACGATAAGAAAAGGGGTAAAGATGGCCCAAGCTTCCGAGGCTAGATTCCGGGAATAGCAACTTGCACCATCGGCGTAACCGATATAGGGTGTGGACGGGAGGTCCTGCGGAAGAGTGTCAGAAGACAATAAATGGGAGGGGGAAGAACAATGATGGTAGTGTGAGTGCAGAGTAGACATCAAACGACAACTATGGGAGGGAGTAGTCTGGATAGGATGGCTAGGACTCATAAACCGACTAGAGGGTGATGTATGAGGGCTACGGGAAGGATAGCTGGTGCTCATGCTGTGAATAACATCATAGATACGGATGGTATCATCCCGGTTATGGATGGGAAAGAAAAGGTCAGGGAAACCACATGATGCTACAAAGCTACCTAAATCATCAGCATAAGAGGAGAGGCTCACATACGAATCGTCATGGGGGATGACAGAAGAGCAGGTAAAAAGATGGTCAGATGATGTGGAGCCTAAGAATGTCACTGGAGGGAGATCAATTAAAACAGAAGGAGGGGATTCAGAGGGAATGTACTCCGAGGGTCACACGGATGATGATAGGTAGAGGATAGGGGCAGTAGGTTCCGTCATCTCAACATCAGGGGGGAATGTAAATGGTAGCAGGGGGATCCTCGAGGTGCCCTGACACATACTGCGCGAGGATGGGAGAGGACGATTGATTTTTTTCAACCTCATACTCGTGAATGACCTCTAAAGATGCTCGGTAATGCATTAGGTGAGGATAATGGTGGGAATAATGGCCATGGACACCACATAGAGCATAGGGTTTGTTGGTGCGAAGAGTCTTTGGGTTCTTGGCTGCAGATGAGGAAGAAACAGAGGGTTCAAGGACCGTAGACTCAGGGAACGCGACTTTAACCATGGGTTTAATACGGGGCAATTTGGGATAAGTATGGGTGGCATGACCAACGACATCACACAAGGCACAAGGCTTGGCGGGTGGAGGACGGGTAGGGTCAGTCGGGGTGGTCTTGTCTTTGGATGCCCCTTTGCGAGCTTTGCCTTTCTTTCCCATTGCTGTCACAACAGGAGAAGGGTCCTATTGAGGTGGTGGTGGCACTGTAGCGACGGAAGAAGCTAGGGGAACTGGTTGAACCGGTGTCAAAGTAAGGTATGGTTTGGGGTGACCTAGTGGGGTAGCGGCTGGAGGGTCAAGGTACCAGACGGGTATGCCTAGGGTCAAATTGGGGAGGAAGAGGGTGGCCATGATGGGGACTGAATAAACTTCGAGAGGGGGAGCAAGGAAAGGTATCTAACCAGCGGGGTAATGGCTAGGAGGGACGGCTTCAAGATGGTTGAGACCTGGTGGAACCGACCCAGGAGGATAAAGGGGCTCAGGGATACCAGCTATAGGAGAAGGGCTAGAAGAAAGAGGTCTAGTTGGCTGAGGCGAAGGGCTAGGAGCAAGTTGCGGTGAGCGAGGTTGAGGTTGAGGTTACTGACTAGCCGAAGCAGGCCGCTTAAGGTTAGCCCGAGACGATTGCATCATGCAAACATTCTCTAAGCTAGGATCAGAGACAGGAGGAGGAGGAAGACTAGGGAAAGTTCCAAGCAAGGAGGAGTCTTTGTAGATGCTGGGAGAGACACTGGTCAAAGAATCAATGGTTTGCTTATTGGCTACAGAAGAGATGGTCGACTCAAGGGAGGTCTGAGTTTTTGGCTCATGATATGTCAACTGGTCAATGGTGACTATCTTTCCATTGTGAGGGAAAAAAATCTTGTGGTGGACCGCAGATGGGATAGCAGACATGGCATAGGTGTAGCTACGCCCCAACAGAATGTTATAATCAAGAGGGGTGTCGATGACTTCAACGTTGACGAAACAGTCTTGCCCGCAAGAGTGATAGGACAATTACGAAATAGGCCAATGGGCTGGGAGGCATGGCCATCCCATGCACGAAGGGTGATGGTGGAAGGGGCCAGCTCAAGAGATCCGAGTTGTTTCCAAACCAAAGCAGACATCACACAGGTAGATGCCCCCTCATCAATAATACACCGAGCCACGTTGGCATTCCAGATTTTGATTGGGATTTGGAAAGCAACGGAAGCAGGAAGGGGAGGATGGTTTGACTGACGGGCGTCGAAAAAAATCAATTGGTCATCAGCAGGATCTATAGTGCCCATGGCAGATAGTAGAGCCTTCTTTTGAGAAGGACACGACTGGAGGATTTCCAGTGTTGAAATTGCAGCAGGAGACTGCGCCAAATCATCTACTATGCTATACGAATGAGCAGCTCGACCAGAAGCAACATTTCAGTGTAATGGGCCCTTAAAAACCTTGATATGAACCTCAGCTTTGGGCTGAGGGATTTGTAAGGGACCATTGGGTGTCGAAAGGCTCTCTAGGACCTGAAGATGGTGACTCGGGGACAAACGGAGCGGGAGGCGTGGGGTACTGACGAGACTGAGTTTGAAGGTTAAGGTCGATGGTGAGAGGTTGGTCAAATTTCATCATGAGAATATGGTAATCGGAGGAACTAGAAGGGGAAGGTTGAGTGGCTACCAGTGCGTGAGGTGGTTGGGTAGCCACAAATCCTTGCTGAGGGAAAGGATCGGTAAACATAGCCAGTTGAGAAGTAGCCGCATTGGGGGGAACAGTAGGGGAGGCATGTTGTCCTCACAATGTAGCCTGAGACTCTCACATCTGCCGCATCTATGGTAATAGGGGACAATCATGAGTGTAATGACCGTAAACAACACAACACAAACAAGGCTTATTTGTGCGAAGAGGCCTGTCCGGCTTGGGCTGAGAGCCCTATTTCTGGTTAGCAGTGTTAGAATCAATACTTGAAGGATTGGATTCTCGATTACCAGGGGCAGATTGATTTTGATTGCCTTTCCTCTTCCTTTGAGAAGAAGGAGGATTAGTCGCACCCTACTGTGCAAATACTTGCCCTAGAGGGGGTAGTAGTTGTTGTTGCAGGAGTTGAGAAGGCAAGGGAGGTGAAGGTCCAAATTTTGGAGGAGCTGGGACACCAGGCTATGGGTAAGGATAATGGTTAGGATGGGCAACATTGATGTAAGAAAGAGGTTGGGCAAAAGGAGGAGGCATGCTGTATCCTGGATACATGCTACCTGGAGGGGGAAAAGTGCTGGAGGTGCTAGCCCCTCCCAGAGGGAAACCATAGCCCATAGGAGGTTGAGCGTAGGTATGCGAAAGAGCCCCAACGATACCGTCGGTAGAGTGAGATGCCCCCGGGGTGTTAGCGCCACCGAGTTTGGGGAGGTCAGGAAGGACGGTATAAACATAACCAGATTGAGCATAGATGAGGTCATATTTCAAGGCTATTTGGAGGGCAGCTTCTTCGGTTTGAGGGAACTGGGATGCGACATCTTTGCCGATGGCAAGTAAGAGAGATCAAAGGAACCAGTCCATGTAGACCCGATCTTCAAAGGTGGGAGCTTGACATAAGCTCCTTCTTCTTCGTCATTCCTAAACATGAGCAGAAAGGCGGGTCGAAGATGATTGATGAAAAGAAGTCAAGAGTTTGGTACCAGTGTCGTATCAGAGAGGGAGCTGGAAATAAGATAAGAAGGCTTGGGAAATGGTCACAAAGGTGGTATGGGAAGAGGCGGTCTAATCAACATACCACTCAGAAGCTTCACCGGTAAGCGTGCGTTGGAACAATCTAAGATGGGTGGAATCATTAGTAATGGAATTGGATGAACACCACATGTGGAAAGATCAGATATGGTTGGAGGGATCTTCACCAGCAAGGCCTTCAAACTTGGGAATGTCGGAGGGGAGCTTGGTTGGCATAGCAGGCCAACTAACATCGTGGCGAATAGGATCATTGATCAACTGATTGAAATCGGGGAGACTAAGACCTGCCATATAGGGGAGCAAAGGGACAGTCGAGGTAGTTCCCGTGGCGGTTTCGCTAGTAACAGTCCCAGCAGTAGGGCCGAGGTTATCGCTAGCGTTAGGCCCTGGACCAGACATGGTGAAGGTAACAGGGGGAGAACCATAAGTAGGGGGAGAACCCAAAGAATCAGAAGATGAGTCAGAGTGTGGACTCGGGGGAGGAATAACTCGATGACGGTGGGAAGGAGCAAGTTGACCAACCAGAAACTGAGGGTGAAGGCCAAGAAGTTTCTGGGATATACGCCTTGGGGGCACAATGATGACGGCACAAAGGGAAGCAGAATAACCGACAAAGGCAGGGAGGTGCAGAATCAAGTGATGTCAATGTCGAAACAAGGGCAGGGAGGTGCAGTTTCAATTTATTTTAAAGTCTTTTCCTAGCGGTGTTAACTAGGCTCTTATTCACTTAGGGTCAGTGTGTGGCGTGTGTTAATTTTAATTTTTAAACCCAGACGTTCTGAGAGTGAAAGAAAAAGTGTGTTGCATAACTGAAAATAAATCTGCAGAGAACAGTATATAATGTTGAAATAACAGAAAATTAACAGCTAACAATGCATCGATGTAACCCAAGAAGGTGGGTCTTTCAAAAATAGTCTAAAAGAGGGGAAAAATCTAGTCAAAACACACTAAAAAGAGGCCAATAGATCTAAGGTCGGGAGGGACAGGGATCTAAAGGAGAAATCTGCTGAAAAGAGGTGCAGAAAACAACAAAGAGGTAGAGGCAAGGTTGTTGCAACAAAGGAGGAAATCAGCTAAAGGTAGAAGGGACAAGGAGGTGACCCTAGAGACAAACCTAAACAAAAATATATGAGGTGATTTGAAAGGGAGAAGAGCTGATCTAAAAGGGATCTGAAAGTGAGGTATCAGATATGAAAAGAAAAGGGCTGAAACTCTGAAAATTCAGACGGCTGAAACAGCTAAAACTCTTCCACCAAAAGTGGAGGGTACTAGGCCTTAAGGGGCTATATTCCCACTTAGTTGAGTAAAAAAGATCAGAAACAGGTCTAAACGGGCCGAGACAGAAGCTGGAAAACCTTGACAAAAGCTTCAGACAAACCCAGAAAAATTGCCGGAAAATTGCAGAAAAAAGTGCAAGTCACAGGTTTTGACTTGCTTTCTGTCCAGGTCGCCGATTCTAGGCTGAAAAGTGCGTCCTGTAGTCCAGGTCACAGGTTTTGGGCCGAAAAGTGCGACCTGCAGTTCCGGGTGTCTCGGTGGCAGATTTTAGAAAAAGTTGTCGTCTTACGTGCGGCTGATGTCAGTTACCTGTGCAATAGGGCCAGAAACACACGAAAGTTAGAAATTTTAACGTTTGAGGGTTTTATAGGTAAAAAATGACATAAAAATAGAAAAAAAAAAGCTGAAAAGAAACCCTAGGGGCTGAAGCAGCTGGATATGCAGGAATATGAAAAACGATAGCGGTCGTAATTGAAAACCCGTGTGGAGCCGCCAATTGTTAGTATGAATCTTTTGTCGAAGTCTACGAAAAAAGACAACTTTAGCTACGCATAACGAATAGCCCTAACATCAAATATGGCTGCCAATATCCTCAAATCTGCAGTTAGTTGATCAAGATAATTGTTGCAAAAATCCAGATCTATGCATAGAAAGACATTAGACAGTAAAAATAATGTTTTGCTCCATGCATCCAATAGACAAGACAAGAACAATATTTTTGAAAGAATTTTTATATTAAGGGCACCTGAGAGGAAAACAAGAAAGGTGTTTGCAATTCTCCTCAATGGGATGGGTTCTTGAAAGTCCTCAGCGCTTCAGATCTAGCATTTCTCTCTCTTGTTGGTGTAGAAAACCCAGACAAACATAGAACTCAAAGGGAGCTCACAAAGCAAATAATGGAGAATGTGACAATTATAATGGCTCAAAGTCAGACCAAGATTATAGATCCAGAGTGATCTAATAGGCAACAAAAGGTGACAAATGAATGGGAAAACCCTTCTATTTATAACAAAATATTAGGGTAGTCTAGAACTTGGTGCACGAATAAAATATTATTAACCAAATTCTAGAACCACATTTTAGGAATATTTTATTATATTTGTTGGAGGGAAAAGGATTTAACCCATGAGTCCAATCAGCATTTATAAATAATAAATAAATAAATGGTTTATTTATTATTTAAGAAATGGTGGAAATATAATTAAATAAATAATGATTTATTTAATTATTTATAAATGATTTAGTCAAATTTAACTCGGAATATTATTTAAATGAGGATTAAATAACTTATTCCTAGGAAATAATCAAATAAATAAGGATTTATTTAATTGATTTCCTTGTTTTGGGTTAAATATGACCAGGAATAATAATTGAATTGATGTTTAACTAATTATTTCTTAAGGAAATATAAACAAATATAGATGTGTTTAATATTTCCTTTTGGGGTTTTCTGTTTAGACCATAAACAGCTTTAAAAATGAGGTTTACTAAGTTATTTCACATAGTGAAAGCAATTTTACTTAAGGGTAAAATTGGTCTTACATGGTGTACTTGGGTCCATCTCATGATAATAGGTTAGATGACCAAAAAATGGTGTAACATTTGCATTGAATGTCTCTTATAGCTTTTTGACCGATGTCTCTGATCCAATTATTGGTATGATAAATCACTTCACTTTTTTGAAATATTCTCTCAGACTTCGCACTTTAGGGGGCAATCAGTTACATGTCATTTTGTCACCATGACATTTGACGGTCAATGTGGATCTATCACCATCCATACTCATGCTTCCTTAGAAGTCAAAAATTTATATTCCTTAACCAAGTCTTGGAAACTGGGAAAATAGCTCTTAAAATACTCTTAAATATGGCCTGTGCACTTTTTGCGGTCACTTCATGTGCATGCGCAAATATTACTAATCTTACCTGAGGAATTATGAGCTTTGTTTCCCGTTAAAACCTGTCTAAGTCACGCAGGTTCCAGGCTAGGACATACCTTGGATCAAGGAACCCTAATCCCCTCATTTGTGGATAACACCCCTCTATTGGTGGATCTAAAACCTCCTCAATCTCTCCTATAAATTGAGTTGAAACTTCAGGGTTAGGGGGTTCACTTATGATAAACTTATGTTGGTCATTCTAGAGTGGAAAGTGTGTTAAACCAAGGAGGAATATTGGAAAGGCATATGGGAGGAATATGTACGAAACCAAGGCTTGGTTGTAAGATTTCTCTTTATATTCTTGAATAATACATTTGGATACTTTTTCTCATTGTATTGTTTTCAGATTCATTAAAACCATTACAATTATTAATCTCATTAAGCTAGTATTTGGGTTATTACATTTTGCAAATGCTTTTGATTCTTTGCATGTTTGTGATTGCAGGTTTCTTCTCAGCATTGAAGGACTTCTTCAAGAAAAAAGGCAAGGTCTTCAACAAACATCTCGTTGAAAGGTAAGAGCACTATCCTCTCTTTTTTAGTTTTGATAATCTAAATGCTAATAGCTTAGGGAAAGAGATATTCTTACATCTGTTTGTTTCTAGTTATATGTTGAGATACTAGGGAGATCGTTCTTGTCTGCAAGAGGGATTTATCCAGGTAACAAGAAGTTACACAAGTTCTTGATGAGATTATATGGGTTAGGTTGAATGTTTCAAAGATGAGGTAGGTGAGCCTAGCTCTTCTAGCCCTTCCAAAATCCTAGCACAACTACCAGGATTATATGAATGGAAGGGAAAAATTACCGAATTCGAAAATTTTGTGGCCTTATTTGGTTCAATAAGAGTTCAAGACAAATACCGGAGATGGAACTTCATCTAGAGAACATGATGAAGAGAATTTTTCCTTGGTTGGAAAAGGGAAGAAGAACCAGAGTAATCCCGAATTCAAACAAAATAATGGAAAGAAGAAATACTTGAGAAAGATCAAATGATTCCACTTCCACGAGTTCAGGCATCATGCAAAAAAATTTATGCACAATAATTATACCAAGAAGCCTGTAGGAGGAGTAGTAGGTGAAGCACTGGCTTCACAATTCGAATTATACTTCACCCTAATAGCATGCATGGCTAGCACTATTATGGGGAGTGTGTGGTGCCTTGATTATGGTGCCTTGTTCCATATGACAAGGCGCGAGGATTTTTTTAGTAGCCTGGAAAAGAAGGATATCCAAATGCATATCAAAATGGGGGATGATGGGAGGTATAGTTCTACATGCATTGGTATTGTCACCTTTGAGAGGGAGAAAGCCTCTCCTCTTCACCTCAAAGATGTTATGTTTGTACCGAGGCTGAAAAAGAGCCTGATAATTGTAGTGGTATTGGAGGATTGTGGCTATGATGTTATTTTCAGTAAAGGGAAATCCTTTCTGAGACACATATCTACAAGGAAAGCGAAGCAGATTAGGATTTGAGTGAAGAACCTATACAAACTTTAAGTGGGATATTGCATTTCATTGAGCAGAAAGGCTGATAAAGTGAAAAGTAGAGATGTAACTGGAGAACTCTGGCATAGGAGATTATGTCATATACACCATGGTGCCTTAAATATCATTCATCAAATTACCACTGGCCTCCCTAAAGGCTCCCTTGACCAGCAGGATGTCTGCAAGGGGTGCGCATTGAGATATTTTAAATCCATTTTCCATAACCAAGAAAAGCAGAGCGAGGAGTGGATTTTTGAAGTGAGTCCACTTTGATGTTTGTGAACCCTTTTTGACAACCTCCACAAAAAAACATAAGTACTATGTTATTTTTATTAATGATTTCTCAAGAAAATGTGGGATCTTCTTCATGGAGAAGAAGGATGAAGTTTTCTCAAAATTTGTTGAATTCAAAGAATTAGTTGACTCTTGAGAAGGATACTAGGAAGAAGGTGAAGGCTCTCAGGAGCTACAATGGAGCTGATTTTTTTTCGCAAGCCTTAAAATATTTATGTGTGAAATAAGGTATTTGAAGAGAGCTAACATCACCTCATAACCCACAATAGAATGGGGTAGTTGAGAGGAATAATAAGATCATAGTGGGAGCAACAAGGGCCAAGTCGCACGATCCAAGGTTTCCTTTAAATTTATGGGCGGAATCATGCAACATTGCAGTCTACCTATAGAACCGAAGTCCACATAGAATAATTGGCATGATCACACGAGAGGAATTTCTCTCAGAATGTTACCCGGATAAATCCCTTCTACGAACAAAAGTGATCTTCCAAGAATCCTAAAGGAAAACTAGAAACAAACAGACAAAAAAATAGCTCTTTCCTTAGCCTATAACCAAAACATGAAACATGTAGTATGCAAAGGATCACTTACCTATTAACGAAGTGATTGTAGAATTTTTTTCAACACTTTCCACAACCATCTTTCCCTCAATTCCTTAGAGGCTTTCCAAATTCTTTCCATAACTTCTCCATGATGCTCCAAAATAGATATGCATAAAAAAAACATTCAAAGGGATCAAAGCATCTCGCATATAAATAAAACGTAAATGAAACCTATAATTAAGCATACAACATATAAATGAATCAAGAATTAGTTATTAACCATGTCAGTGATTAAGGAATCCCACAAATAATATCAAAATAGACGCAATTATGAAAGAACAATTGACTTTGTATTAAATTGAAAGGGAGAGCAAGCTTACAACCTGGTTGCCTTGATGTCAAAAGCCTATTCCAATGGTCTCCTTCCCTTCCCTTGATGACAAGCTCTTGAGACCCAAAACCAACAACATGAGTTTACAAATCCAAGTCTCCCATTCCTTTATTCCTATGCTCAATTTATAGGAAGGATGAGGAGGTTTCTAGTTCCACTTCTCAAGGGATATGATCCTTAAGAAAATGAGATTTGTTCCATATACCAAGGGATGAGGCGTAGGTATGTAGTGGTTAGAGGTTTCTAATTTGGATGAGATTTCTCTCCCAAAGCTTCTAGAGCTTACTTTTTTATTTTTACTTGCGTGAATATACCTGCACAATTTTTAGTGGAAGAAAGTGTGCAGTTTATAGTGGAAGAAATTGCGCATGCGCAAGTTTTGTTCATGAAAACTGCACAGATTCTCACAAAGGGTTTTAAATTAGTGTAACCCAAAATTCCTTTGTCCTTGGTATTATTTTACTTCAAGCCTCATAGGGGATTCACTTGAGACACTCCATCGGATGGAAAAATATCCAAATCAATAGTCATGGTGAAAATGTTTAGTGTAACAAATTTCCCCTAAAGTGCAAAGCCATAAAATATTTTGGATGACTGAATCACGTTATGATGTCAAAGGTTCAGATTAGAAACCAATAGGTTGAAGACCTGAAACAAACAATCAAGTATTACCATTTCACGCTTTCATATAAACATCACTAACGTAGGAATTCCCTTACTCAGAGTTTACATAACTCGTTGAACCTGTAGGGAAATACACAAAGATCCATGTCAACAGTAGACATAGTATTGACGCAGCCATCAATGGATCTATATTTACAATCATGAATATTTAATAACTCCATGCAACCTAGATGGATGAAACTAGATCTAGTGTCTTGATCTCCATCTCTCGATCCATAGTACAAATCTAGCCATGTGAGTAAATGTCACATCTTCAACATGCTAGATGCCACTTGATTCTTGGTCAATAATGTGAATCATTTACAAGTCGCTAGAAACCACCAATAATGACAATGGCTCTCAAGGTACTCCCAGTACGATCTATGAAGTGTGAAAAGGTGTCTTGAAGGCGAACACTCATAGAATCATTCGATCAAAGGTCAATTATAGGAACCTATCGTCGAGGGCGAGAATCCTACCATCAGGTCATGCAGGACTCAAGATATCGAAAAGGGTTTCTAGATCAACTTCCTAGATAATGAGCTGAATTCGATAGGAGTGATCAGATCACAAGAGGGCACATGACACGAAACTCATGTCTATTTTTGAAGAAAAAATTTTGTAGTGATTCGAGTTGACTCGGGATGACGGAAGCT
>JAXQQM020075235.1:0-131721 GCA_034641835.2 Pinus albicaulis | reverse complement strand
CCACCTCGAATGCATCCTTCGCCACCTCTCTCCCTCGCGCCGCTCCTCCCCCACCCGCCACCCCCACGACACCACCACTCCGCACATGCAAGAAATTTGAATTTTGAAATTTGACTCCGCGCCCGGTAATAACATAGCTCAACTGTCTGTCATTCGCAAACATTCACCACGACCGAATGTGCTCTGCCCGTCCCAAGCAACTCTGAATCAGCTCAGCAACTCAGCGAGTTACAATACTACAGTCCAGTCCGAGGAGCAGAGGTAAATCTTACTCCGCGCTGTTTTAAAATTCGCATTCAACTACTACTTTTGCCCCTGCAAACAATACATCCATAGATTTGATTCATACAAATCTTTATTCTATTCACATTCACGAACATAAAGCTGAATTTAAATATTTTTATGAAAGACCTGTTTTCGAATTATTGTTATCATTATGTTTTTGTGTTGCATTCAACCCGTTGGAATATCTTCCACTCTACATACAAATGGAATTGTGCAAGTATCAAAGGAATGGCACTATGCAAGGCATCTGTAGAACAAACATTTTAGGCCCCTTTCTGTCTTTTTCGTAAGTGGAAGCCTCATTGAGGCACTACTCACTCTTACATAAGCAACAAAAAGAAATAATTCTAAACACAACCCAGCAGGAGTTTCTATTCTTCTGCATATTTTTATATAGTTCATAGATTAGGACTCTTTCACATTAGATTATGAGATAGCTTTACTGCATGTTATTATATATATTAAATGTATAAATTAGGATTATTTTACATTACTCTGAGATGCCTTAAGACCTGCAAATGTCCATCTGAAAGTTAGCCTGCTTTAAGACCTGCAAAAATAATCTGAAAAAGCTAGCCTACAAATTCAATCAGAAGGCTACGCTAGGACTGATTTGGCAAGCTTTCACTGGATGCAAATCCAATCATCACATCCGATGGTGACCACTGCTTTGAACAAGGTGAACACTATGCCCATGTAGGGTTAAAGTAGCTTTTATCTTAACTAATTCAATTCCCTAGCCTTTGGTAGACTATTGCAGATAGAGGCCTTTTTAAAAGTGATGTATAAGTGCATAATGTAATCAGAACTCGACTGAAAATTAGCTGTGATAGGATGTTTGATAGATATATATGCCACAATTAGGAGTCAGTATAAGTGGTTGTGGTGAATTGCAGCATTGCTGATAGTGTTGTGTTATAAATTGTTGTTGGAGGAGGAGCCTCATGGAGAGGTATTTATCCATTGTTCCAAGGAGAGCTACATAAATAAGAGTTGAAGTTGCAAGGATGAGTGGTAGCAGAATTATAATATGAAACATATTTGTGCATTAATCTTTGGTAAGTGGATATTTGATATGCCAAAATATTTTTCCTGTAGGCGCTGGAAAATCATTTTTTAGCGCCTACAAGAAAAAAAAATTAAATGCATATCAAATATCCACTTACCAAATGTGTCTTCCTATTTGATACTTACCTCACACTATCTATACTCTTCCTTTTGACTATTGAGAAACATTTGTCCCAATAGTCCCAATAGTCTTCCTTTTTATAGGCATTTAAATTTTTTTTCCTGTAGGCGCTGGAAAATCATTTTCTAGCGCCTATAGGAAAAAAAATTTATATGTTTCTTGCTCAAGGATGTTGGTCCAAGAACTCTGAAATGTATTAAAATTTTTATGTTTCTCATCCCATTTCTTATAAATCTAAAGAATCTATACACAACCATCATAACATCTTTATAGGGTGCTTAGTTTTTTTCTAGTGTGAAAGTCTGACATAAATAAGAGTTGAAGTTGCGAGGAGGAGTGGTAGCAGAATTATAATATGAAACATATTTGTGCATTAATCTTTGTTAAGTGGATATTTGGTATGCATTTAAATTATTTTTCCTGTAGGCACTGGAAAATCATTTTCCAGCGCCTACAGAAAAAAAATTTAAATGCATATCAAATATCCACTTACCAAATGTGTCTTCCTACTTGATACTACCTCACACTATCTATAGTATTCATTTTGACTATTGAGAAACATATGTCCCAATAGTCCCAATAGTCTTCCTTTTTATAGGTATTTAAATTTCTTTTCCTGTAGGCGCTGGAAAATCATTTTCTAGCGCCTACGGGAAAAAATAAATTATATGTTTCTTGCTCAAGGATGTTGGTCCAAGAAATCTGAAATGTATTAAAAATTTTATGTTTCTCATCCCATTTCTTATAAATCCAAAGAATTTGTATACAACCATCATAGCATCTTTATAGGGTGCTTAGTTTTTTTCTAGTGTGAAAGTCTAACATGTCTGACATGAGTGCTTTGTAGCTAAAAAATGTATGCATTGTGAAACTATGATGTTTCATTGCAGTGTGCAATTTTCTGGCACTTTAGCACCTAAGCCAATGTAAACAACAGATTTTAAAGGTCATTCCCTTTTCAATGGAAAATAAAATTTAGGATAAAGGGTGTGAGAGTATGAACTGAAGGGATAATTTTCAAAATAAACCAAAGCTAGTACCTATAAGAGAGCTCTACTGAACAACTTCAAGAAAATTATTTCCATGATATGGATCTTTAAATTCTTTAGAAAAATAATGGCTAATAAAAACTTATGTGGCTATACCCTGAATGACCAAGGATGTTGGAAGAAATACCACAAATTTCAAAAGAAATACAAAGATAGCTTAGCAGGATAGCTGTTTTTGTTGAGTATTTGGAGCATTCATATGTGTCATTCCAGACTCCCCTACCTTGGCTTCAGAAGGTCTTAATATTGAAAAAGGCTTTCTCAAAAACCTCCATTTTTTAAGCTTTTTCAACCCTAGAAACTTATGTTGCTGCTTACGGAATGTTCTGTTTGCATGCCATTTCCCACCTCGCCATCCAAGCCCATACCTATCATGCCACACCTTATAGCTTAGCTTCATTGCATTATATCTGGTTGGCCAGGAGGAGAAAAAAATGAAAAAAATAAAATGCTATTGTAATGAGTAACCTTGAATATAGCAATGATATAAGTTAACAAAATAGCAACCAAGTAGAAAATGTCCCTTGCAAAGAAATAACAAAGAAAGAGCATGAAAACTTCGAGCAAGGAAATAGTCTATATATCATGGTCCAGACTTTCTAGTACTTGGATAGTGCACCACACGATGTGACCATTTCTTAATTTTATCCTCACACCACTTGGACTCCTCCTATTTTATAAAAACTTATGTGCCTATACCCTGAATGACCAAGGAGTCCTCATTCCATTTCTCATAAATTCAAACAAATCTGGACAAAATCACCATAATATGTTTATATGGTGCTTAGGTTTTCCAAGTGCAAAACTCTAACATGTATTGTGCATAGTGAAACAAGGTGTATAACCTTTGCCCTCTACCCACTGGAAGTGTGGAACTGTTTGATGGTTTGAGAGTACAGAGTAAGGAGCTAGTAGTATCCATGTTAGTATTTTGATGTCTATGTAAATATTAATGTGATGGGTTTGTATAGTTATGAAGAGTGAACCATGACCATGGAAGTTCCCTAGAAATAAGCGCAATTATATTAAATCCATACAAGTTTGATGGCTTCAATTCTATGTCTCACACTGTGATCATGACGTGCCTATCTGGTGTTTAGTCCTCAAATTTCTGATGTGGAGCTCTGATCATGGTGTTCACCTCAGTGAAATCTATGGGAGCAGGTCTCTCTTTATGAGCAGGGATGGAATTGACAGGAAAATTATTTGTGAAAAGGGTTATTTTCTTGTTCAATATACTCAAATGTTTTAGCATCCCATCCACATTCTATGTTAAAATGATTAAAATGAAAATCAACCTTCCATGTTAAAATAATTAAATTGAAAACTAGAGTTGATAAAACTGTCTCTGTAGCACAACATTTTTGAAGCTGGGGTTCCTTTCTTACCACTTTGCACATATGAAAATACAAGATTTTCTCATTTCTACGGCCAAGAGATGGCGCATGGAATGTGTTGCACCAAAAGAGTCAAACATTGTAAACTTCAATGGGACAGTTCCATCACGTGGTAGCATGTGGGCAGTATGGTTGCCTTGATTTTATAGATTGAATCTTATATAAATGCATACCTTTCTTATGATATTTTATGAGCAGGTTGTAGATTTTAAGTGGGACAATGGTGGAAAAGTGGACATTGTGTATCGAAGTTTCCTATCGTCCAAATCCTAGACAAGCCACAGTTAAATATGTGCTTTACAATCTGATGCGAAATCATGTCGTGCACAGAAACATAGATCTACATGGGAGGACAACTAATAATGAAGCCTACTATATCACCCTTGTTGAGGGCTTAAAAGAGGCAAAAAACAATGTTGTCAATGATATTGCAATTTACATGAACTCGTAACTCGTCTACAATTAGATCAATGGCATCTTTGAAGTTGGAAAAGCAAATTTAAAACCCTTATACAAGGAAGCAATAATGTGGAGCTCTCAGTTTAAATCTTTCAGCATACAATGGCTTGCATAAATTTATAGGATGTCCATTGATATACTGGTGGCAGGAATGTCAAGTGTAGATGTAGGTGTCATAGATGACACCCGATCACGGTTTATTGCAAGTGAAGTCATCAATCATCATCAGGATAACTCTCAAATATGTGGATGTGTTATTCTTATAATTTTCCTTGGGGCTATGATGGCATGGTTCTTTCACTAGAGAAGAACCGATTGTAATTTTTGGATGGTTCGCGATATAATACATGAATCTTTTTTAGGGTATAATTATTTTCTGTTGTGTTATTTTGCCATGTATCATGAACCTTTTCAACCACCAATTGATTATTGTTGTTCAAAGGACAAATATTTTCCAGTGGACATTATATTATGCAATGTTGTCATAATGACCATGCAAGTAGTACACCATTATTTATGTGCATGAATATTTTTTTTGTTTTTACTTCCTTGGGATCTAATACATGATAGATTAATGTGGATATTTTTCAAAATAGTAAAAATAAAACTTAAAAACAAATTTGACACTCTATAGTAGGAATAATTTATTCCCGAAATAAATTATTATTCGGGAATAAATTTAATATCTGTCGAAGTTACTAACCCAACTTAATTAATGTCAAAATTTCTAACCCTATGTGCCCCATTCAAAGTAGCTCAACAATTCTATAATTAACCCTGTGCTGCATTCAACAATTCTATATAATCAAGCAGCTCAACAATTATATACAATTAACACTGTGCTCCATTCAGAAATTCTATATAATCAAGCAGTTGAGCAAACCCTTTGCTCCATTCAGGAATTCTATATAATCAAGAAGCCCTCTGCTCCATTCAACAATTCTATATAATCAAACAGCCGAGCAAAGAAGCTCAACAATTCTATACAATTAACCCTCTACTCATTCAACACTTCTATCTAATCATGCAACTCAACAATTCTATATAATTAACCCTGTGCTCCATTCAGATATTCTATATAAATAACTCTAACTGATGTGTTGCATTCAAAGAATTGCAACAGTACACAATAATGAAACCCACAATGTCAAATGCAAGTCAACTGTTCAATTCTCATGTAAAGTTTTATCATAGATTTTTTATCTCTTTCATATCATCCCATCAATTACAAAACTTGCATTTTAAAGTCACATATAGTTAGCTTAATCTGAAACAACATCAATAGGGAGTGGCTCCAATAGGGCAGCACCTGCTCACCTGTTCATGAAGCTAATATGCATTCAGGAACAGTGACTTCCTACCACACACTATACTATTTGAGTTGTTCCACTGTATTCATTCAGGAATGTGGTCTCCATATCATAAATTTGCTTATCAATGCTTGAAATATTATGAGCTTAGTGTTTCCAATACAAATTGCAGTTGTTGCTTAAAAGTCACATAGAAAATTGTGGCTAATAAGTCACATAGCCATCCTAGTTATTCTGCCTCTTATTCATAATGGTTAATAGAATGCAGTGTAAAAATAATCTGAGAGATTTAATAATGATTTTATATGTAATGGATAAAACCTAAAGAGGTATATTGGTGGCCCCTTTTTCTTTTTCACAATCCATGAACATGAACATGAATATGGATTTCTACAACTCAATGGCTTTGCAGTAGCAGCAGCAAGTAAAACATCCACAACAACAATAATTTTCCCATCATCAACAACAAGCAGAAAATAATGATAAATGATGCCAACGAAATGTGTTATTGAGTATTTAGTTATGCAAAACACATTAGATTTGACTTGTATTTTGTAGTTATGCAAAACACATGAAATTTACCCTGCAAAACTGCCATGACATGTGAATCTTAGATAGATAATGGTGCAGTGGGTGTTGTCTTTATTTGGAGATGAAGAGTGACCAAATTTGCGTATGGATACAATGTATCAGTTGAAGATTAAATTACTACTATTTCTCATGTAGTATATATATGAATAAATAAAGTGATGTTCTGAATTAACATTCTCCACAATCCAATCTCTGGAAGTAAATGATTGAAGGATGAAGATAAACTTGTCAGCTCAATCTCTTTACATATTTGATCAGATAATGGAGATAAAATTGTGCCAAAAAATCATTTGAATTCCCAAACCACTTTGATATCTTCAATTAATCTTCTCCACCATATAATGTTTAATTCTCCTCAAACACATTTGATCAAAGGATGGAGATAAAAATGTTGCAATGAAATTTGAAATCACAAAACAGTTTGAGGCATTTGCAGAAAGCACAACAATTCTGCTACTCCAATGACGTGCCTATGTATTACAGTACTATCAAGAAAATTTACTATTTTCCAACGTAACATTTAAAATTAAATCACAAATATCCATTAACTGCATCATTGAATTCCTGATGTTCTCTTTTCATTTATATAGAAAAAATAAAGTACATGTACATACTTGCAGCTTATCAGAAGCTAGAATAATTTTAAGCTCTCCTAACCCTAGCTAGGGAAACCAATATAACCCTGACAACAAAGTCCTCCACACTAGGAATCACATGTAACCAAAGCTGGCCACTCCACCATGAATCCTCACCAACATAGCATCACAACTGGAATGAAATTCATCGCATGAATGTCGGTATGTCAGACAATAAATAAAAAGATACAGTTTCTATCACAACTTTTTTCTGAAGTCAATTTCTGTGTTGTCTCCAAGTTTTGTGATGTTAGTGACCCAATCATCTTCGGATATAGGGGGACCCATTGAAGAAGTTGTTGTGTCTGTAACATGACAATGCATTTTTCATCAGAGAAGATAATAAAATGTGAAGTAATAAATGCATCAGAATACAACGTAGATCAATTAAAAGTCTCGTCCTGAGCACCTTGACTCATCTGATAAAAATAGTTATAGTGTGTCTTTGAACATCCTTCATTTGAAATCACATTAATTGGATGCTCCAGCGCTGCAAACATTCTAGCACTACATTAACAACATGAACAAAAACCAATGCTAAACGTTAGGAGTGAAGACAATGCAAAAAAACATGGAAATTCATCAATTTCCGTGATGTCAGTGGCCCAATCTTGTTCTGGTCAAGGGGGGGCCAATAATGAGCCAACTGTGTTTGTAAGATGACAACACATTTTCCATCAGAGAAAAAAATAACATGTCAAATAATAGATGCATCAGAATACATAGTAGATCAATCAGGAATCTCGTCAAATGTACCTTGACTCATGTGATCAAAAGGTTGATTGTGGGTCTGTGTACATCCTTCATATGTAATCACATTAATTGGATGTCGTGGCCCTGCAAACGTTACAACACTACATTAAGCTAAAATAAATAGCAAATATCAAAGACATTGCAACAAACTTGAAAAATCGACAAAGCGATCTAAACATAGCAACAAACTTGGAAGATCACTAATTTGATCTAAACATACTGATATCGTCTCCCTATAGAACTTACTTGGAACAATAGAGGAAGCATTGTTGGAGGGAGGATGAACACACTTGTTGAGGTGTGGAAACTGAAATGGTTCATCTTCGGATGCAGAGACATTCAAATCAATATTCAAGGTGACATTCCTTTTCATTTTATTTTATTTTTTTGGACTAAGGAAACTCTTATTCCTCTTCAAGGATGACTCATAAGCACCCAAACTAAGGGTGAAGTCATAATCCATAATATTAAGATTATTAGCATTATCCACAAATTTTTTAGCCAGATCAATCAACTCTTTTGTCTTGCTCATAGTAGAAGGAGGACTATTCCGAAACAGGTCTAGATAGCCAAACAAATCCTCTCTCAATACACCAAGTTCTTCAACATTGTCATCTCCAATATTGGTTGGGATAGTATCTTCATTAAGGTTTGGTGCCTCTGTACTTATCTTAAAATGGGCATTCAATGCATTGGGTGTGGTATGAAGATCCAATAAAGGGTCTAAATCCATCAAGGAGGAATGAAACCAATCTACCTTTATAGAATGCTTGCAAATGTCCCCCCTAATAGACCATGGAAAATTTCAAGTGATAAATTTTTTGCGATGAAAAATGATAAGATATTCCTTATCGGCTTTTCTTTGACTCCTTACCCAATAAGCATGAGATATGCTCTCATGAGGCCTGCAATCACTATCTAGAATTCTTCTAGCCTTTTCCATTGATGATTCAAGCTGCATCTCTTTCTTGTGGTTGTTATAATATCCTTCTTTTCTCAAAATTGCCTTGAATCGATAACATGGCTCAACATTTTTTAGGAGAGTGTAGAATAACCAATCCATTCTACGAGAACATTTATTTCACTTATCACATAGAAATGTTGACTTCAGATAACCGTGGTATGATTCCACAACATTATTTTTCTCCTAGTTTGCGTGAGGAAAATCTCTACAGTCTTTAACCCACATGCCTACATGGAAATACTCAATTAGTAAATATAAGTTGCCCAACATAAATAACAAGCATACAACACAAAAGGAATACTATGCAAACTTATGAATCTTGTCACCGGAAATCCAAGTCTTGTAGAAATAGTCCAAAAAATTCTGCTCAGCTGCATATTTGATGAAAAAAACATTGATTTCATCATCCACTTCATCAGTACAACAATATTTCATGATATGGCCAAGTTCATTGAACATATCTTTTTCTTTCTCTGAGCTGCTAACCAACCGATTAACATTATTGAGCCATGCCCTCCTTACGTGCTAGATACGCAAGATCTCTTCACATTTCGTGATTATCCTACGACATTTAATTCATTTTGAGTGAGAAATTTTTAAAACGAATGAAATCTGAAATCTGAAATAAGAATATTGATGTTACCTAAAAGCAATGATTTCAACCATAACATCATCAACCATGAAGGCATTGACCCTCCAATTGGGACGAGCCTGAAAACACCTAAGCATGAGGCTCTCTAGACATACTGCTATATCTTGTGATGTATTATGTGACATCACCACCCAAGAAACTGATACCCTGATTTGTTGCTCATCAAAGACCGCAAGCATGTATAACTAATACTTTCATATTAAATGAAATGAAGTTAATTTTAACATAAATGATTTTATTGAAGCAATCCTTGGAAAAAAAATCACCCCATATTTGTTTGTACTGAATGTTGAGTCCATGGCTATCAAAATATTGTGGGCTAACTTGACCATAGTTTCCAACATCCATTTTGTTTGTATTCCAGCTATAAAAGGGATGTTTGCACCATTGGACTTTTGGTAGAAGAAGAAATCATCTTGGTTTCTTTGATACCAAATATTCACACTCATTTCATCTTTGGTATGCAATTGATAACTTTCTTTCATCAGACGATTATAATTTTTTACAAAGTCTTTTCTGCATAAGAAGAAATCCCTATCTCTGGATGTAGCATCTATGTGAAGATATTTCTTTATATGTATTTTACAAACAGATTCAATTGGCATTTGAAGAAAATAACAGCTTTCTAAATAAGAAATCATGTCCTTCGAAAGTCTTGGCTTTCTCTGAGTAACATCATTACTTAAAGTGTTGTCTTTTCCATGACAAGGCCATCCTTGCCCATCTTCGTGATCATACTGATTATATGTTATTACTGCTATGTTGGGATTCTAAACCATAATCTTTACAATAAAATGGCATTGACATCCCCTTTTTTTGGCATATGACTTCCTTGCTTTGCTTTTCCATTCTTCTCTCTTATCAACTGGACCATTTGAGAAATGATAACTACAAAATAAATTACAGGAATGTCACCAAATCTAGTAAATATAAAGCATATTTAATATCAACATCTAAACAATGTAGTTCTAAAATACTTACAGCTCATACTGTAAGGCTCTTGTGCTCGGGCGTTTGCTTTGTAGACACAGGAAGGAACATGGAGCATCTGGATTCGATTCCTCTCATTTTTTAAAATCATCAACTGTTTCTTTGGGAATTTTTGCAACACGGTCAATATTCATGTCTTCTTTGTAGATTTCAGCCTAAACTAAATCTTTACTATAAAATATGAGTTTGTCTTTTGGGTCTTGCACCTCAAGCGCCATGACTTACTTCCATTTCTTTGCCATGTTGGATGACTGTCTGCAAAAAAATGTGAAAACATATTAGGGAGTTGGAAATGATGAGAAGGTGATTTGTACATATACAATAGGAAATATAGTAATTGCATCTCCATGAAATTATGTAGTGAAAAATTATTTCTGGTACTCCTGTAGGTGCTGGAAAATCATTTTCCAAGGTGTTGGAAAATCATTTTCTAGCACCTACTGTGAGCCATTTGATCACAGAGGTGATGGAAAATCAATTTCCAAGGTGTTGGGAAATCATTTTCCAAGGTGTTGGAAATCAATTTCCAACACCTACAGGAGCACTAGTACTATTGTAGGTGCTGGAAAATCAATTTCCAAGGTGTTGGAAAATCATTTTCCAACACCTACAGGAGCACTAATACTCCTGTACGTGCTGGAAAATCATTTTCGAAGGTGTTGGAAAATCATTTCCCAGCACCTACAGGAGCACTAGAAATCATTTTCCAGCACAATCAATGGTGTAGTAGGCTTAATCTAGGGAATATTAGGGCAACTAGTGCAATCAACTATGAATAGTTTATATGTTTGCAGTCATCTACTGTACAATATGGTTTTCTTCAAAAAAAAAGTGTGACTTCTTATATGTGTTTTCAAAAGGGTTTGTCTGTGACTTCTGTCAAGGATAAAGGTCATAAAATATCAGAAGCAATTCACCACAGACCGAAGTAATAGGAATGGTGGTAGAGGGTTGAGTTTGAATTTTTATCTTGAAGCAGACTGAGCATATCTTCTGTGGTAAGGACTGAGTTCTCTGAAATTTTATGTGAACATATTTAAGCCCTTTATGATCTAATTCGAGCCTCTTTGCGAGCAAAACATGAAATATTGGGAAATAGTAAATTTCAGGCCTAGGTTAATTCAGGCCTGAGGATTTTGTCTTGCAGTCCTAGGAGATGGCCCTAGGACTGCACCAAGTCAACTATGGAGAGGTCAACCATCCATGGTAATGGGAAAGGTGGTCAACTAATGAGACAGTAATGGTCCTGGTAATGGGAAAGGTGGTCAAAGGCATGTCTCTGAAAAAGTGATTAGATGCAGCCTCCTTGAGGAGGGTCTACCTTTCTAGCTGCTTGCTTTCGTAGTGAATGCACATTGGGTATGTGCTATGAAATGGATTAATAATATTTTTAATCTGGTTACTGACACAATGAGATGACCCTATATTTTTACTCCTGAGTCCTAGGACATCCACTCATTATCAATAGTCAAAGGCAGAGAAATAGAGGTAATGTCACTCAATCCTGTATTTTATGTTGACATACACTGTCATCAATACTTGGCAAATTAAGCATACTATAAATTGCCTTCTTCTACCCTTTAAACAAATGCATTTCATTTTGTTTCTTCTTTTCTTCACCCAAGAATACAATTTTGCTGCAGGGAATTATGTTGACTGGTGCTCCTGGAACAGGAAGACACTTATGGCCAAGGTGAGTAGAGCTTTTAATTTTGTTAGTATAAGTATGTTTGTTGCAAGCCCCTGCTCTGCTCCATACTGGAATATTTTATCCATTTGGTGTAGTTACAACTAAATTTTTAGTTACTCTGTGATGTGTTCTTTTTTGTGGTGTCTAGAAAAGGCTCATCTTCTGCCGTAACCACAGAAGTATGCTTCCCAATGGTGAATGATACAATTTACTTCATTATTGAATAATGATTATATGTAAATTCTGACTCGTTCCTAGAAGGTCCAAAAGAGGAAATTGAAAGCAGAAATTCAAAGGGGCTTTACAATCAAACTTAGGATGAGTATGCAGGAATTGGAAAACAACCCAAGTTGTTGTGGGAATGGTATTTGCAGGTTGATGAGAGAGTGGCCACCTCCTTGACATGGAAATGGTCCTGGTAATGGGAAAGGTGGTCAAAGGCAAGTCTCTGAAACATTGATTAGATGCCAGTGGGAACAAAGTTTTGGGTTCACTTCCAACTTCTCATATTCTAATAAGAGGCTGGATATGCTTTGAGATGAGAAGTGAGATCAATGTTGGTTTTGTTCATACATCAAGAAAAAATATATTTAAGTCAAAAAAATATAAAACCCAATGCAAATTCAGTGCAACAGAAATATCCTAGATAAATATTAGCAATCAAAGATTTGGAAGTATAAATGTATTCAATATATATACAAATTAAAACTTAAAAATACACATTGGAATGCTATTATTTAGTTTTGAGGGCTTCCTCATTTTTGGAGCAAGTACAAATTTGAAGTAACGTTCAAAGTTAGTTTTGGTTTATCTACTCATTCCCTCATTCTGATATATATCATTATAATCACTAACATAGTTGACATCATTTAATGATTGTTAGAAAGTCAATGTGAGGAAATATATGTCATTCCGTGATTCCAAGGATTAAAAAAATTCCATAAAATCAACCATGAACTAATTCAATATAATATGAAAAATACATATACTAACCTCTCTAATCCATAAGATCTAAAATAACACAAGGAAATGATATTAGAACTAATAAATTCTTATTAGACCTTATAAAGTTTGAGAGGAAGTGGTTGAGTGATTATCTTAACCATCATCCAATAATAACTCAATGCAAAACAACTTGAAATTATTGCATGAGCTTTGTAATCTAACATTTTTTGGCATTGTGCAAGGATAAAATAAATGAAGTTATATAGTAGCTAAAATATTTTTTCTTCTACCCATAAGCTGAACCAAAAACAATATAAACTGATATATAAATATGTTCTAATTTCCCTATATGTTTCTGGCACGTTCTGATAATACATAAGCAGGTCTTCAAAGCTATACTTAATTCTTATTCAATATGTTTTTTCTTATATGGTTTACTCCATCTCAAGATTTAACCACTATCCCTAAACCCACTTTGACAATAAAATAAATGTAACGTTTTCTCACAACTACATCTAGATTTGAAAACATTGATAGGGCTACAATAGTTTATTGGCCACGTCAATGCATATGTTAAGTGGTTGTATGAGATAATTAGAGTTAACCATAAGGTTACAAAATCGAAATTATTACATTTCATAGGATGTGATGTGGGTGTGACTGGTTCTTGTCCACCTTGATCACATTCTTTCCACGTGGGTGGGACCGGTCCTTATGGAGGTCCACGTCAAGTGCGGATGTCTTACACTGCTCCAAAGTGTCGATGTTTTACACCGCCTCAGCAACTGCATTATTTGTGAATGTTGTATGCTATTTTTCATTTGATAGGAAGAGCTGCAACTTCATACTGTGTTTCTAAAAATCATTATCTAAATTTTCTTCATCACTAGAACTATATACAAAGAAATATTTAACATCTGGATCGGAATTAGAAGTAAGTTCCCATTTTGCTGGTTCATATGAAGATTTGAATAGATTAAACATCTTTATCCAGAGAAAGGTTGGCATCATGTGTTTTTTCATTCTTTCTATCCGAGTCCATCTATTTTTTATATGCTTGGTCCTCATATCTCTTATTCATACAATGGCACTGGTGTTATAAATGCTAGTAACACTGAGCTTATCAAACCTCAATCCTAGATTTATGTTGTCCTGCATCTGTTTGGGAATAGCAACTTTGCCTTCCATCCACCTTCTAGTATCTTCCTTGTGCATGCTTCCTAAATCAACCTTTCATTAAACTCTAGCCCTCGGGATTTATAGTTCTGGGAGGTTTCCAAGGATTCATTGTTGAAGCTGATTTGAGATTGGTTGGATCTCTTTTTTAATGCAATAACATAACCTTGGTCTTCCTTATGACAACTTTCATACCCATTTTCATGCAAAAAATCTCCAAAGCTACTAGATGTTCCTGTAGGCCGTGTAATGTCTTGGTTTTTAAATTACATTATTTTCATATAGTAGGATCTATTTTTGCTATGTTTACTCCATGACCTCATTTCTCATAAATGCAGTCTTCTAGTTTATCTAGATAAAGTCTGAACAATATGGGAGAAAGGGGCAACTCTGTTTCACTTCTCTGTTTCATTCATACAGTGGAACTAGTGTTATAAATGTTAGTAACACTGAGCTTATCAAACCCCAATCCTAGATTTACGTTCTCTTGCATCTGTTTTGGAATAGGAACTTTTTCTTCCATACACCTTACAGTCTCTTCCTTGTGCATGCTTCCTAAATCAACCTTTCATTAAACTCTAGCCGTATGGGATAGAAAGTTTGAAAACTAGCTACAAAATTATTGTAACTAAGCAAACAAGGTCATCAATTTAGTTTCTTTGGCATCTATTTTCTAGTTTGTGAGGGTTGTATCTTTTTACCTTTTTTTCCCTTTTCATTTTCCTAAAATCTAGACATATTTTTCTAGTTTGTCAGTGTAGATTATATGTTTTTCTCCTTAGAAAAAAAAAGGTTGTAACTCTTTATTTAGATATGAAATGTGTACAATCTGTAGATAATTTTATTTTCCCCATGTAACCAAGTATCTCACTATGCATTTTGTAGGCATGGATAAGACATTATTCAGGGCTCAAGGTTTTTCAACCACCATGGATAGGACATCTATTTTGGAATAGGAACTTTGCCTTCCATCCACCTTGCAGTCTCTTCCTTGTGCATGCTTCATTGGAGGACATCATCTCCTTTTCGACCAGTGATCAAGTCTTTGTTAAAAGTTGAAATTTGGTGAAACATAGGAAAATTATGCTTTAATGAAAGATAACTTATGGAATAGAAAGTTTGAAAACTAGCTACAAATTTATTGTAACTAAGCAAGCAAGGTCATCAATTTAGTTTCTTTGGCATCTATTTTCTAGTCTGTGAGGGTTGTATCTTTTTACCTTTTTTCCCTTTTCATTTTCCTAAAATGTAGACATATTTTTCTAGTTTGTCAGTGTAGATTATATGTTTTTCTCCTTAGAGAAAAAAGTTGTAACCCTTTATTTAGATATGAAATGTGTACAATCTGTAAATAATTTTATTTTCCCCATGTAACCAAGTATCTCACTATGCATTTTGTAGGCATGGATAAGACATTATTCACAGCTCAAGGTTTTTCAACCACCATGGATAAGACATATGTTTTGGAATATGAACTTTGCCTTCCATCCACCTTGCAGTCTCTTCATTGTGCATGCTTCATAGGAGGACATCATCTCCTTTTCGACCAGTGATCAAGTCTTTGTTAAAAGGTGAAATTTGGTGAAACATAGGAAAAGTATGATTTATTGAAAGATTTGTCAATTTGTGATTTCTGATCTCTATATGACAAAAATCATATTAAATCCTTGGAGCATCCTTTTTTAATGCAATTTACTATGCACCTATACATTCCAAAGCATTGATTGTGATTACATTGTACAATATTGTCATGGAATTGGTAAAATCAAATTAAATCTAATTGTTTAGGTTACTAACCTACAATTGTCTTATATACACCCTTGGAGCTCCATTAAACAGAAAAAACATATACTCTTCAGGATAACCACCATGACTACATTGAAGAGTGTGTGTCTTGTTCCTCTTATTAGCGGCTTCCAAAAATAATGATTATGAGTTCATCAAAATGACTTTCACCTATAGAAACCAAGACATTCATTGCAAGGTTGTTTCATGTCATTTCACTTTTAGTTTGAAATAAGAACTATTTGTTCATATTTTTATAGCTCCTACAATTATAACATTTTTTGTTGTCCCATTGACTTGGGAGGCCTATGGTAGAAGTCACATAGCTCTTTGGAGTACCCTTTTTGAATGGACTATACTATGCACCTGTAGAGTCTATAAATCGCCATTACAAGACTATAGTCTTATCATTATAGTAGTAATTTTAAATTAAAACTCACTGTTCATATAAGTACCCTACAATTGTTGTATAACCATACTTTCAACACCATTTGATATACTCTTCATGATAACCACCACAACCATAGGGAATACAAAGAGAGTGCATTTTCCTCTTCTTACTAATACTTCCAAAAATTTCAATCATGAGTTCATCAACAGAATCAAACAAACTTTTACCTTGTAGGAGCCAAGACATTCATTGAAATTATCAAGTTATCTCATTGCACTTATTATATTGAAATAAATACTATATTTTCAAATTTAGATTGATTCTACACTTAGAACGTTTTCTTTTTTGTTCCATTAACTTGGGAGGCCTATAGTAGAAGTCACATAACTCCATAGAGCACCCCTTTTGAATAGAATCTTCTATGCACTTGTAAATTCTGAAAACTATCATTGCACTGGTAATTTAAAATCAAAACTTACTATTTGGATCAATACCCTATAATTATTCTATAACCATGATTAGAGCACGATTAGATATGCTCACGATAACCATCACAATTGCACTGGATACAAAGAGGGTGGTTGTTGTTCCTCCTCGTACTAACAATTCCAAAATTATCAATCATGAGTTCATTAAAAGAATGAGACAAACTTTTGTTTTCAGAAAGAAAGGCATTCATTGCAAGGCTCCTGTCATCTCATTGCACCTATTAATTGAAATAAAAAATATATATTCATATTTAGACAACAACTAAGCTTAAAATATTTGTTAAGTGTTTATTTGTTTTAGTTAGTTTGTTTGGAATGTAACATCATCGGGTAGAGTTCATGCACATTATGATTGTCTTGTTTCATTAGTTAAACTATATTTCTGATAACTAATTATGTTTTTGTGACAGATGGGCAAGAGTGGGCACCTATATCGTTATGAGCCGGATGGAGCTTGTGCATTTGAGATTTATGGTGCTGATGAATTTCCATATTTTAGCGAAGCAGATTGGTTGCCCATCATTGAGTTGTTCAATGGGCATAAAATGGAAAATTATTCTGATTTCATTGATACTTTTGATGGTAACAATGCCAAGGTTGAGGGGCTATTCTTTCCTGTAATAGAGGAAAGCATTACAGAAGCAACAAACACACCAACTGGGGGAGAAAGGTGGTTCAAAAGGAAACCAGTACAGGGGGTAAACCTGAATTTCTTCCTAAAAGACAATTGTCATGACCCTTGCTGGAGCGTTGGGTCCACTCTCGCATTTTAAAACCAGAGTGGGAAAAACCAATGCAACAGACTCAACTTTATTTCACATGTGATGGCCGTTTCTCTAAGGTCTTCCTTTATCACATGATATTTCTAGTACACATGGCTGGGTTAAATAAGATGAATCTCCCTCATTTCTTACATCAGAGCTTAATAAAAATGGTTGCCTGTGCAAGAAAAAGGAAGATTTTATATCCCCATGATGTCTACCACCATGGCCTCATTCAGATCTTGTACCTTCATGCTTTAAAGAAGCAAGCACAACAGTCGAGTGAGAGGGTAATGAGACAACCACTTCCTAGAAAACATAAGAAGGAAAGAGCTTTACCTACAAAGTCTGAAAGTAGTCATCAAGTTGCTACAAAAGCTGCTGAAAACCCTAACAGGAGGCATAGAGGGAAAAAAATAGAAGTTGAAGACAACAACAAAGATGAAATAATTGTAGAAATTCAGCATGCAACAGAATACTGTAAGAGGCCACGAACAAGGCTTACAAAAAAAATTAGGTTGGGGTTGAAAGCCAATTTAAATCCCCAACTGAAGGATTAAATTTTGATTATTAATGAACTTCCAGTAAAAAGTGAAAAACAATCACAAATAATTCAGAAAAAGGGAAAAAGAGTGAGGAGGGCAGTGGTTGACAACAACCCCCTCAAAATCCTTGCAGAAGTAGCACAACTTGCTGAAATATGAAAGATGTGAAGATTGGAGTTTTATAACCTTTATTAATGTTAATGTTATGGTTCTTATAATGTTATGTTTTGGTATACCAACTTCCCAGAACAATCTAATATATTGGAAGCTTCTATATGTTTGTCTTATATGCTCTTGGTTCATGTTTTTCATAATATATCAAATTTCATGCCCTTGCCATTTAGATTGCTCATTGCCACAAAAGTGCTACTGGCACTGACTTCAATTATTTCTTGTTTCTGTGAATTACATGAATGGGTCAATTATTTCTTGTTTATGTGAATTAAATGCATGGGAAAATTATTTATTATTTCTATGAATTACATGCATGGGTATTTGTTGGATGTATACTTTAGAGCCATAATTGAGAGACCATTGATGAAACTACATTCTGTTGGGAACCCTGATATAGTTTGTAATAGTTCACACATTATAATCTTTGGAAGAGTTGTTTAAAATTAGTGTCACCATAGTGCCAACTAAAGCCTAAAAAGCATAAAGTGATTGAAATGAGTTCTAAATGTTTACCTGGAATAACAAGCATCACACACTGCACATATCCCATAAACGAGTAACCATAAGATGATGGCAGAAAACTAACTCAAATAATGTGTGGGAATCAAGAAGTAGGATTGCCATAATCAATAATAGTGAGAATCAATTGGTATGATATTTGGATATTTGATTTGCATTACCTCTTGTATTACAATGTGGATTCCCCTTATCCAATTTTTCCAAATTTATGATCCAAATTCTTCTCTTACAGGTCGGAATTTTAACACACCCATGATTCTTCATTTCATGTTTTTCTATTGATGAGTAGTATGACACATGGTTATATCCTTTACATTCTGAAGTCCTTGTTCAACGCATTGTACCAAACCAATCCAAAACCCACCAAAGCTACACCTACCCCTGCACGCTCTAAATTGCAAATGAGCACATACTAGAATTGCATACTAGTCCCTGTTGGGTGCATAAACTTGTTAACATTTTTGCTGGTCCTAATTATAAAGTCGAAACATATGCCAATTTTGCCAATTTTGCACACACTTATCATATGCAACTTTGCTTATTGTTATGACTTGGAATAACTTGCAAAGCATAACCCTTTTTTTTTGCAATGCTGATTTTCACAATTGTAATTCATAATGAAAAATACGTTTCTAGAGAACCTATGTTAATAATCTTTGAAATGTCCAAATATTATTAACACAGGTTCTCCAGAAATGTATTATTCATTGAGCATAGCCTTCTTCAAAAACCGAAAAGAAACTTTTGCTTAGTTATATTAAACCAAAATACTTCTATTGTATGGAGATTTCAACCCACATATTTGACAAAACCAATTTCGTTGGCATTGCTTAATTAGTTGGACTAAGACATTTTTTATCATTTGTGCAAAAAAACACTAACCACATGGTCCTAATTGTGAAACTTTATCTAATAAAAAAAAGGCTTCCTATTCTTCCTTCACAACTTATAGGGACACCAACTAATCTTCATTATTTTCTTCAATCTCATCCTATTTTGCTAAACCTTCTCCACATATCTGTTGCTACAAATTTCCATGATACCTGGTGTTCCCATTCACACAACATTCATCAAAAGTATGATAACTGCTCCAAAAACATCTTGAAATCCTCACCTGAGTTAGCAAAAACTTTTTTGCACTTCCTCTTGTATTTTATTCACGAAAACTCATTCCACCTCACCATGGAATGACGAAGATCCTTTTTCAAAACCTATTGTATTCAATCCTTGTCATTCAATCATACTTAAATAGTGATTTCTTCATCTCTTCCTCCACTTAAGGACTCTTCCATTCTATGCTTGACCACTCTTTGCCTCCATCTTTCCTCTTAACTTGCAACTCCACAACTATATCTCTATTTAGAACTTTATTTCTTAGCACAGCCATCAACCCAATATTGATCCGACGGGTTATTATTTTAAGAGGATTCTTTAATGCAATAATCAAACTCACAACCCTTCTTAGCCCAAGTTTCTTTTTTCCTTTAAATGTCCATGAAATCAGGGTATGTTGTCCCATATGGATACATCATCCTTAGAATGATGTGACCTAAGTTCAATCCTATGATGTCACCTATTGCACTCTCATAGATCAATATGTGGGTGGGATTATGAAACATATAGGTGGACTACCCATTTGAGCACATTCTTCCACGGGACCAACACATTGATCATAATCTCAGATTCAATTTTTAGGAACTTCCGATCATCCTTCAAAAAGCAGAAAACTAACTCAAATGAGGGTTATGAAACCATAAAATAAACAACACACGAAACCAAGTGAGTCGATTATTTGCTTATTTATATTAAACCAAAATACTTCTATTGTATGGAGATTTCAACCCACAGATTTGGCAAAACAAATTTTGTTGGCATTGCTTAATTAGTTGGACCAAGACCTTTTTTATCATTTGTTCAAAAAACCACTAACCACATGGTCCTAATTGTGAAACTTTATCTAATAAAAAAAAGGCTTCCTATTCTTCCTTCACAACTTAAATGGAGACTAACTAATATTCGACATTTTCTTCAATCTCATCCTATTTCGCTAAAACTTTTCCACATATCTGCTGCTACAAATTTCCATGATACCTGGTGTTCCCATTCACACAACATTAATCAAAAGTATGATAACTACTCCAAAAAAATCTTGAAATCCTCCCCTGAGTCAGCCAAAATTTTTTTGCACTTCCTCTTGTATTTCATTCACGAAAACTCATTCCAGCTCACCATGGAATGAAAAAGATCCTTTTTCAAAACCTATTGTATTCAATCATCTTCATTCAATCATACTTCAATAGTGATTTCTTCATCTCTTCCTCCACTTAAGGACTCTTCCATTCTATGCTTGACCACTCTTTGCCTCCATCTTTCCTCTTAACTTGTAACTCCACAACTATATCTCTATTTATACCTTTATGTCTTACCACAACCATCAACCCAATATTGATCCGACTTGTTATTATTTGAAGACGCTTATTTAATGCAATAATCAAATTCACAACCCTTCTTAGCCCAAGTTCCTTTTTTCCTTTAAATTTCCATGAAATCAGGGTATGTTGTCCCATCTGGATACATCATCCTTAGAATGATGTGACCTAAGTTCAATCCTATGATGTGACCTAAGTTCAATCCTACGATATCACCTATTGCACTCTCATAGATCAATATATGGGTGGGATTATGAAACATATAGGTGGACTACCCATTTGATCACATTCTTCCATGGGACAAGAACATTTCTCATAATCTCATATTTAAGTTTTAGGAACTTCCCAACATCCTTGAAAAAGTAGCAAACTAACTCAAATGAGTGTTATGAAACCATAAAGTAAACAACACATGAAACCAAGTGAATCAATTAGTGCCATGATAAATGTAACAAGTCTTCACACAGCTGAGATTTCTATTACTGGAGAATGCATTGAGTTTGACAAATTTAAGATCGAAATAAATATGCTCTATGTTGAATTCAGGAAACTATTAAAAGAATAGGATGTGTAATTATCCCCATATAGGATATAGGATTTTCCTTTGATGGGTGCACTAAGTTTTCCCTAATTGAAACAGTTGGTACTATGATAAAGCCATCACAAAAATCACTGGGGGCTTTGGAGACCCCCATACAATGTATTCATATGTGTGATAGGAATGTAGGTGGAAAATTGAAATATGGTTGTACCAAGAGAAACAAGGCACACTATCCAGCGAAGTGAAATAGAGGTGTCACATAAAATAGAAAAACAAATTGACCACTCATTTCTTATTAAAAATAAAAATAATTTAAGATAATTAAGAAGCGAAACTAATTACATATATTGAAAAAAATAAAATAAAAATATCACAGAGATCCATATGGAAAGTAACTAATTCATTTTAGTTGTGTAGGTGGATAAAATAGATCCATGTTCTGTATGAATCAAAGAACCCACATCTTATAATTTAATGGAAGCATGAAATGTATTTCCCTACAGGAAAAAAAATTACACTGTATTAGGTCCACAATGTAAATTAGGTTGTATGTTGCATTGATAGCACAAGCACTTTGTTGTTCATTGGCTTATCAAAACTATCTTCATTGAGCATAGTGCTAGTTTTAGAAGGTATGGATTCAGGTCTTCACAATGAAAAAATAAACTTGTCAGGGTCTATGTTGCATGGACAATACAAGAATTGTGTTGTTCATTGGCTTATCAAAAGTATGTGTTGTTCATTGGCTTATCAAAACTAGTGGCATTGAGCATTAGGCAGCACCTCTCCTAGTGACTCAATGTACTGGATTTACTGATATCTATAGATGGTAGTTGGGTACTGCATGGCTATTAGTCTTGAGTATCAATAAGGCAACTGATGCATCTTGAGTTTTTCATTACACGTAATAGTTTGTCAGTCCTTTTGATTGAATAAATTGGTGGATAATTCTATGGTTACAATAGTAGACCTAGCCACATGATTTTGAATAATGTATTCTTAATTGGTAACAATTTTAGAATCTCAAGAGAAAAATTTATAAGTTGCTCAGGTTTATAATATAAGCCAATGAACAAGGGTTTTAGCAAAATCAAAATTTCAAACAACAATGCTAACATAGCTCGAATCAATAGTATAATGATAACAAGGGTTCCTGGTTGGTTTTTATGCTCGAATCAATATTATAATTCCACGCTGCATAGCTTGACCCCCCCCCGAACTGAGCTTGATGCTCCTCCCTCACGACTAAGAAACTAAAAACACATTCGCAAACACATTCGCGCACAGAATTATCCATCTATGTGGTGCAACATTGATGGAGGTAGGTGGCCGGTGGTGGTGGGGGTGGCAGATGGGGGAGGAGCGGCGTGAGGGAGAGAGCTGGCGGAGGATGTGAAGCGAGGTCCACACTGCTATTGTCGTCGCCGTCCGTCGGGAGGGGAAGTGTCGTTGCCTTTCGCTGGGAGGGGTCGTTGTCGTCAATCGCAGGGTCCACCATCGAGCTAGAGAAGGGAGGGGGTCGCCGGAGGGGATGGATCAGGAGCTATCACATCAGCTCCCAATTCGTTGAACGAAAGATTCTTCCTGCCCGATGTTGCCTTGAAATGACAAAAATGATAGACATTGATCCACACGCACTCTTCTAAATAACTACTACGACAACCAATCACCATCTTCTGGCATTTGTGATTCAGTGTGATCTGAGTTTGGGAGGTATGCTAACGCATGTATACCATGGGAAAAGAGAGCATTGGAATTTGGGTGAGGGGATTTGACAAACACTTTATGTCAAGTTGTCGATTTTATGATATGGTAACCAGCAAAGCATGTCTATCCACAATCGCTTTTGTTTATATTAAGCTCTGAGCTTCTGAACAAAACTCCCTGTGACTACCCTCTGTCTATGAAAAGACAGTCAATTAATTTATGTATTTCACCCCTGCAACTAGAACATTTGGTCGTAAAAGTGGGTTTGGAGAAGATGGGAAGGCTGAGATAGGCAAGCTGTGACTCTGTAAAGATGCATTTCTTTATCCTTTAGCATGGTTTTTGGAAAAGTAATTGGCATGGGTGAGGATGTTTTTTCACACTATATATAAAATCAAATAACCTAATTTTTCCTGCATTTCAAAGTTTGTCTGTATACATTTTTAAACATAATTTCAAAGTTTATCTATATATTTGTTTAAACCAAATTTTTCCCATATCCAATTACTGTTGTGATGCTTGGACTTTTGGAATGAATGTAAATCAACAACATTGAAAATGAAATGCCCTCATATCTATGTCCTATGGTATTTTCGAGACTTTGGTGTATTTCTGAGACTTCGGTGAGGGGAATTTTATTTTAAATGAGGTTGATTGGCATTTATTAGGTTTATAATATTTTTTTAATTAAAATTTTTAAATAATTATTCAAAAAATGGAAACAATCAACATTCTTTGACATAGAGGGTGATTAATCTTATTGAAGTTAGTTTTATAAAGTATTTAATTTTACTGGTCTTACATGGCAGCAATGCCAAAAGGAATTAGGTGTTGGAATTTATAAACAATTCCGAACACACAGAGGAAAATAAAATTCCTCTTCCACAACATAGAGAAAAAAAATGCAAATAGAGAGATGGATTATAACACTATTTCATTAAGCAAACTATAAGCTATTACAAAATGAAATTCCTCAGAACTCTGGTGTTCTAGAATTACAAAAGGAAAGACTTCTTTCAGCTGATACAACACACAACGCTTAAGAAAACTTGTTTTCTTCTCTCTCTCTGTCTTGCTTTCACTGCTATGCACATAGCGCTCTCTTTCTTCTTTTCTGCCTTCGGGAAAAAATTACATTACACTCTCTATACAATTCTCTTCTCTCGGCATATGTTTTATACAATGCTCACGGCATATGTATTTCATTTACATTTCATTAAAATAATTATATATATTGTAAATATAAAATATTTACAATATATATTATACAATATCTATAACCTAATGTTTAAAAAAAAACATAAGGCGGCATATATAAAAACTAAATCGAAAGATTTAAAAAATTTATGTATTCCATATTCTGTGGAGTCCAAACAACATGCGAATGCCCATTTCTTTGCCCCACGGAGCTGCGTTCATTGGTCCGGAGGATGGTGACGTCACCTTCTCCAGTGGGTTGCCTTCACCCTTCGCAACTCATATATGATGTCGCCGGAATGGAGCTGGTTGTGCGTCAAGTGAGATTGGTGGAGAATTCAATGTGGTAGATAAACTACAGCCTTTAACAAAAATGCATTTGCAAGTTTTAAATAAGAAATTTAATGCAAGGTGGAGTGTAATTGAAAAATTGGTTTTCACTGCTGCTACTATCCTTTAAAATCTTCACATCAGAATTGATGCCACCGTCCTTCTTCTACTTGCAGGAATTGGAATCAAATTCCAAAACTCCCCCTTAATTACAACTGCCATTTTCTTGCATACCCAGGCATTTCCTGAGATAGTTAAAACTCTTCTACCCTAATAGTTTTGTCAGTATGTCAGTAAACTGTTCCTCTGTTCTACAATATTTTAAAATAATTTTTCCATTTCTCACTAATTCTCTGCTGTAGTAATACTTGGCATCAATGTGTTTCGTTTTCTTATGGAAGACATAATTCTTTGATAAAGCTATTGTTGAGCTATTATCACAATAAATTGTTGTTCCTTTGTCCTATTCATGACATAAATCTCTGAGCATTCTTCTCATCCATAGTGCTTGGCATGTTGTTGCTATTGTTGCCACATATTATGTCTCTGCTGTTGATAAAGAAACTATAGGTTTCTTCTTGCAAGCCCATGAAATGGCTCCTGATCCGATGTAGGGACATTAGGCACAATAAAATACTTTGTATCTAAGTAGACATAGGGGGGTCTTATGTTTCTAAATTCTCATGTAATTATTAGTATTTTGAATAAAATAGTGAGGAATTTTAAATGTTCTCCAACCATTAGAGAACATGAGAGGAAGGTGATTAGTTAGGAATGTGAAGGGACAATCGAATTTAGGATCAGTTTCAGTTATTTTATGGATTGAGTCTAAATTTAGGATTTGGGAATGTTAAGAGTTTTATTGAGCTGTTTGGGGACCTGAATCGATTCAGGTAATAATTTTGTATAAATGTAAGCATGAGAGGTTCAGAGCTGGACAGAGACAAAGGAGGGAGGAAGAAGGGCCATCGAATTGAAGATCTGGCCAAGCAAGAAATTTGTAAGTAAATGTTGTTGTAATTGACCACATTTGTATATATTGATGAGGAATTTGTTTCTAAATTCTTTGTGAAATTTACATGTATTCTTGGTCGAATTCTGTATGAAGAATATTTGAGTTTCTGTGGCAAATATGAAACTCTATGTTACTGACAGGTTGGATTATTCATGTATGACCTGCTTTAATTAATTGTGGAAGTGTGAGTTAGTTATTCAGGGTTTGTAAGCATTGAAAAACTCTGTGCAAAGGGGTTAATTTGTGATTCTGCACATGATTGGGTAGATTGATGTCAATTATAACATAGGAGGGTTTACACATATTTCTGAGGAGACTGAGGACATGCAGTCATCGATCACTGTAAGGATCAATGACCTAGGAGGAAATCTGAATTCAAGTTCAGAATTTGGCATATGGAAATATTATTTTGGAAACCCATGGAATGTTGTGGGAGTTTCTGGTTGTAACCCCGAAAGGGGACTGTGAAGTCGAATTGTGGCGCAGTAAGAGGAGTCAAGGCTTAAAAATAATCTCAACGAAATTGAAGAAATGACAGAATATAATTAGAAGCAACCGAGGAAGAGCGTGGTCAAGGAAGTTGTGGACAGGATCTTATTGCATAGATCGATTCCATGAATGGGTTGCATGGGTAGCGTTGAATGAAATGGAAGAGCAGTGGAAAAATATGCATGAGGAATACAATTGGGCATTGAAGACTATGTTAAAGCAATTTCGTCGAATGAATGTCGGAAATTGAAGGCGCAACATAACTCAACAAGCGGGCAACTAGAACCATGACTTGTAAACAAGAAAGGCGGGTTTCTTTATCGAAACTGTAGACTCTACGGACCGACAGTGGTAAGTGGATTTGGTTTCGAAAAACGTGATATGGGTTTGCATTTGGCACGTGCAGGGAGAGGTGGCATTTTAAAACTGCCTATTTCATGTTTTTTTTTAGCTAAAGTTTGGAGGTAAAAAAACACGATTCTCGTTGGATGCGTTGATCTTGATCGGAGGGAGATCCAACGACGCTCATGCAACAAGTTGATTGAGGTTTAAAAGGCATGATCAATGGTGGTGGCCATCGAGTGGAGCGCGACAAACTCGTAGCCACTACGGTGAGGTAAGTCAAATATTGTGGGGCTCGAGGACCTTTAGATATGTTATCTTTCGGGTTTTAAATCCAAGTCAAGGTTAAAAGAATGGAATGTGTTTTGAACCAAATGCATATAAGAATTTGTATATGTGATTTGGACCGAATATAAGCCTGTTTTGAAATATCGAATGTTAATTCGATGTCTTCATATGATGGGAATATATGGGTTGATAAATCAAAACATTGACTCGATTGACATGAATGTTTTAATATGGGCGTTGGCCGAGAGCTATTCGTTGGGTTAGGCAAAGGTTTGCTATAATGGTTCTCAACAATTGAATAGATGATTTAAATTCATGAAATGGGTAATGTCATATGATATTAACCATAGATTGGAAACATGTGAAGCTTTCACAATGATTATTGAGTCTACCTAGATTTAAAATTATTTGGGCTAAAAACTAAAAGACAGTTTTGATATGCACATAGAGAGTGTGATAGTGGTTTAAGTTGGTTAGCCTGGGCATCATGTGGTATCAGAGGTTTAATAGGTCATTGAAAATAAATTTTTGAAATGCATGTGTACTGAAATAGTGAAGGAAATTTGAAGTCTTAAATCTGTTTAAGAGTGATTGCAGATTTGAAGAGAATTGTAGTGAACAGGATTTGTAGAAATGAATGAAGAACAATATCATGCAGGGATCTTGCAGGTACAATAATTTTAAATCTGATTTGAAATTATGATTGTAGAATTATGGTTGCTGAAAGTGAAGACAGAGTTTTGATGATGATGGCGGTGAATCTGATATTCAACTAAAGGTTGGATAGGGAGAGAAATTTCAGTATTCTCAAGAGAAGGTGAGTTGATGAGAGGTGTTTAACTCTAGTTTGAAATTTTTTTTGCAGAATTCAGATTGTAGGCAATTGAATAAATCTCAGCAAAAGCATATCACAGCTTTGAGAGCAGTGATGAAGGATTCCAGCAAGGGATTCTAAGAAAGTGTGGCAGAATCTTGAGGAAATTCAACAGAGGTTGAATGAGTTCTAAGAGTTGCAGAGTGAAGCCTAGAGAGAGCAGAAGAGAGTGCCCAAGAGGTTCCATAGAGAGTGAACTAGTACTCACCAAAAGACCAGATCCAGAGGAAAGGATTGGTGAGGTAAGTGGCAGCAGGAGAGCTTGCTATTGCAGAGGCTTGGTGTAGTTGATGAGTGAGGAACTCATGGAGAAGAAGATGACTTCTAAAATTCATATATAAGAGAGCAGAGGTTCAGAGAGAGGCCACAATAGAAAAGAGAAAGAAGATGCTAGGAGAACGGGCATGAGGAAGAAATTGACTGATGCAGAATATTGGAAAGAGGTAGCTGAGATCAGAGAACAGTTTAACAAACTGAAGATGAAGATACAGGAGAGCCAGAGAGTTTGTTGGCTCATGAAGAAGAAAGTAAAGTGGCATAGGCTGCAGATGAAGAAAGAGCAGATGATACATGCTCAGCAGAAAGAGAGACTACTTAGGATGATTGAGTAATTGGAGAAGGACTTGAAGACTGAAACTTCAAGTGAGACCAAGAGGTCAAATGTCTTTACATCTGATGATTTTTGTATGTTTGTAGAAAAGCTAAGAAAGCTTGAGCAGAGGATGGATGTACAGTTGGAATGTGCAGAACTCAGAGAAGCTGATTTGAGAAGAGAAGTTTATGTTTGTGAAGCAGAACATAGTATAGATGAACAATGGAGATATGAAAAAGATCTTATGAATCATGGTGGAGGTTTAAGACATCAAGAAGTTTGTCTTGCTGAGGAGAAAATCATTGATGATTTCCTGAGTTATTGGACAAGTCCAGATTAGCTGGGAGATGTAAAGCCTTGTATTTTTGAATTTGACAATTGTGAGGTGATGATAGGTTCCACAGAGGAAGAGGAACTCAGAGTTCTTGAGTCAAGGATGGAATTTGAAGATTCCACATGTATATCTGTTCAAAGGGAAGTCCTTGAGAAAGAAACCAAGACTGAAAAGTCTTGTGGTTTTGAAACTAAAGAGTTGTGTATGTCTGCAGGTACACCACAGGGAGATGAACAAGCTTTAAAGTTTTTTGAGGAGAAATTGAATCTGAAATCTGTTCAGATCAATGCTGAGATAGCAAGATCTCAGGAGAAATTGAAGACAAAAGAGTCTGATGAGAGTATTGAGGCAAGAGATGAATGACCATATGAGGACCAATCAAGAACAAGTGAAGGTATAAAAGGTTGTGTGAGGTTCCCAAAATCTACTCCAATTGAAGTTGTTGAATTGTATAGAAGGTTGGATTTCCAAAGAAGAGAATTGGAGAAACAGAGGACCTATGCACAAGATAATCTGCTAGGGAAGTAGAGCAGGAAGGTCTTCATGGGTAGTGTTCATGAAGCAGATGATGAAGAGAAGGAGAGACTAACTGACAGTCTCATGGGGGATACAAATCAGCATACTGATGTGCTGACAGAGGAATTGGAAGGAAACTCAGAGCAACATATTGATGTGTTGTTAGAGGAGGAAGAAGTATTGAGACCTTGTAATTTTAGTGCTGAAGGCTCATGTGTTAATCATGCAAGAAAAGAGGGACAACCAATGGAAATTGTCAGGAAGGTCAATAAGAAGGAAACTATGTTAGCTAAAAACATAGTGAAGGGTCATCATTTTAACATAGTGATTGGAACAATGGAGATAAATCTAGAAGCTGAGGAGGAAGATAGTGAAGGTTTTCTGAGTCCTAAAGAAGACTTGGAATTGCAGAGAGAATAATTGGTGACTGGATCAGCAAGTGAGACCATTGGGTCTTGTGATTTTGAAACTGACAATTTGATAGTGTTTATAGAAATTTCAAGAGGCAATCCATCATTTGGAATTTCCTTGAGAGAAGAGGAACTTTTGCAAAAAGAAGGTGAGACAGTCATGTCTCATATGCAGAAACTTGTTACTATTGGTGAGAAGGAGGAGTTGACTTGTCTGAATAGCCAAGAGCAGATTGTGGGATAGATTTTTAAAACTGACACAGTGATGAATAATCAGAATTCTGTTATGATAGAGAATGAGGATACAGTGGTTGAAGAACTTGATTTGATTGCCAGAATCAATCAAGATGGTAAAGGACAATTACTTGAGATTTTCAAGAAAGAAGAAGAAGGATATGCTGAAACAAGTTTGCAGCATATTGATGAAATGCTTGAGGATAGATGGCTGAATTATTTGCTAAAACATTTAGAGAAGAGAATGAAATTGCAGACACATAGGTGAATTTTCCTAAAGCTGTGGAAGAACTAGGAGCAGATACTAGTTTGTAGAATTTAAGTATGCTTACTAGTGTACAAGGAGGAATGAGTGGTTATGTTACTGCAGTTAGAGAACTAAAAGATAATTTACTTTTTAAAGGTAAATCTGTAGGTTATGAGCAAGAGAATGTTGCAGAGGGATAGGAGGTTTGGAAGGCAGCAACATGGGGGGTGATATCTGTAGGAGTAGTAAACATGTTAGTAACATGTGGGACAACATGAGAAACAAGGTTGGTAGCAAAAAAAATTGAAGGCAACAACAAGAGGCAAAGAGATTTCTAGATAGAAAATAAAATGGATAGAGAAATTGAAAATGTCAAAGAACTGATGAGGAAGGTGTCTCAGAAGCAGCAGACAGTAGCAAGAAAGTAGAAGAATTTCAGCAAAGGAAAGACAATAAGAGATTGTGAAAGTATAGTTGGAGGCAAGATGCAGAACAAGATATGGAAACCTAGAGAAATGCACTTGAAGAATAATGTAGCTGATGGACAACAACAAAACAAAGTATGGGACCTAGGAAAACAAAGACTGAAGACACATGATCTGGAGGTCATGATCAATTTGAACCTTGGAGGTCTGATGCAGGGGCATTAGGCACAATAAAATACTTTGTATCTAAGTAAACATAGGGGGGTCTTATCTTTCTAAATTCTCATGTAATTATTAGTATTTTGAATAAAATAGTGAGGAATTGTAAATGTTCTCCAACCATTATAGAACATGAGAGGAAGGTGATTAGTTAGGAATGTGAAGGGATAGTGGAATTTAGGATCAATTTTAGTTATTTTAGGGATTGAGTCTAAATTTAGGATTTGGGAATGTTAAGAGTTTTGTTGAGCTATTTGGGGACCTAAATTGATTCAGGTCATCATTTTGTATAAATGTAATAATGAGAGGTTTAGAGCTGGACAGAGATAGAAGACGGATGTAGAAGGGCGAATTGAAGATCTGGCCAAGCAAGAAATTTGTAAGGAAATTCTGTTGTAATTGACCACATTTGTATATATTGATGAGGAAATTGTTTCTAAATTCTGTGTGAAATTTACATGTATTCTTGGTCAAATTCTGTATGAAGAATATTTGAGTCTCTGTGGCGAATATGAAACTTTGTGTTACTAACAGATTGGATTATGCCTGTATCGACTGCTTGAATTAATTCTGGAAGTGTGAGTTAGTTATTTAGGGTTTGTAAGCATTGAAAAACTTTGTGCAAAGGGGTTAACTTGTGATTCTGCACATGATTGGGTAGATTGATGTCAATTATAACATAGGAGGGTTTACACATATTTCTGAGGAGACTAAGGACTTGCAGTCATCGATCACTGTAAGGATCGATGACCTAGGAGGAAATCTGAATTCAAGTTCAGAATTTGGCATATGGCAATATTATTTTGGAAACCCATGGAATGTCGTGGGAGTACTTGGTTGTAACCCCGAAAGGGGACTGTGAAGTCGAATTGTGGCGCAGTAAGAGGAGTCAAGGCTTAAAAAGAATCTCAACGAAATTGAATAAATGGCACAATAGAATTAGAAGCAACCGAGGAAGAGCGTGGTCAAGGAAGTCGTGGAGATGATCTTATTGCAGAGATTGATTCCATGAATGGGTTGCATGGGTAGCATTGAATGAAATGGAAGCACAGTGGAAAAATACGCATGAGGAATACAATTGAGTGTTGAAGACTATGTTAAAGCAATTGCGTCGAATGAATGTCAGAAAGTGAAGGCGCAACGGAACCTTGAACAAGTGGGCAGATGGAACCATGACTTATAAAAGGTAAAGGCAGGTTTCCTTATCGAAACCGGTAGTTTCGCACAACCCCATAAGTTGTAAGTGGATTTTTTGAAAAAAATGCGATATGGGTCTGCGTTTGACGCATAAGGCAGAGGTGGTATTTTAAAACTACCTATTTCGCGGTTTTTTTTAGCGTTAAAGTTCGAAGGTAAAAAAATGTGATTCTCATTGGATGTGTTGATCTTGATCGGAGGAGATCCAACGATGCTCATGCAACAAGTTGATTGGAAGTTTACAAAGGCATAGATCAACGGTGGTGGCCATCAGAGTGGAGCGCAACAAACTTGTAGCCGTTGGATGGTGAGGTAAGTCAAATACTGTGGGGCCCGTGGACCTTTACATATGTTATCGCTTGGGTTTTAAATCTAAGTCAAGGTTAAAAGAATGGAATGCATTTTGAACCAAAACGCATATAAGAATTTTTATATTTGGGTTGGACCAAATATAAGCCTTGGGGTTTTGAAATATCGAATGTTAATTCAATGTCTCCATATGATGGGAATATATGGGTTGATAAATCGAAACATTGACCCGATTGACATGAATGTTTTAATATGGGTGTTGGCAAAGAGCTATTCGTTGGGTTAAGCAAAGGTTTGCTATAATGGTTCTCAACAATTGAATAGATGATTTAAATTCATGAAATGGGTAATGTCATATGATATTAACCATAGATTGGAAACAGGTGAAGCTTCCGCAATGATTATTGAGTCTGCCCAGATTTAAAATTATTTGGGCTAAAAATTGAAATACAATTTTGATATGCACATAGAGAGTGTGATAGTGGTTTAAGTTGGTTAGGCCAGGCATCATGATCCCAAATGAAACACATATCCAGATGTGCTCTTCCTGTCATCTACACTTCGAGCCCAATCACTATTAGTGTAGCCAATCAATTTAAAATTTTCAGATGAGGAGTATAAAATACTATACCCCTTCGTTCCATTCAGATACCTTAGAATCCTCTTGTTTTCCTGCCAATGAGTCCCTTTTGGTGTTTCGTTGAATCTAGAAATTAAACTTACAACATACATAACATCCGGCCTAGTTGCGGTTAAATACATAAGGCTGCCAACTATTCTCTTATACAAAATTGGATCAAAATCCTTGCTACTGTCTTCTTTGCTCAATTTTAACCTCATGACAGTTGAAGTTACAGTTGCCTTGTTGTTCTGCGTGTTGAATCTTTTCAACACTTCTTGAACATATTTTTCTTGGGAAATAAAAATCCCATTTTCATTTTTCTCTACTTCTATTCCAAGAAAATATCTCAAAAAATCCAAATCAGCCATTTAAAATTCACTCTTCATGACTGCTTTAAAATTAGTAATGAGAGAAACTTCATTGCCAGTAAAGATTAAATCATCTACATATAAAACAATAATAAGAATCTTACCATCATGTTCTTTTATGTAGAATGTGGGTTCTCCATCACATTTCTCAAATTCATTTTCAGTCAGGTAAGCATCTATCCTGTTGTACCACGCTCTCAGTGTTTTCTTCAACCCTTAAATAGCTTTCTTCAACTTGCATAATTTGTGCTCTTAGCCTTCAATCTCATAGCTTGGAGGTTGTTCAACATATACCTCTTCTTTCGACACTCCATTCGAGAATGAATATTTCACATCCATTTGGTAAACCTTCCATTTGTGTTGTGCTGCTATGGACAACACTATTCTCACTATTTCCATCCTTGCAACTAGTGCAAAGGTTTCTTCATAATCTCTTCCTTGTTGCTGCTTGTAGCCTTTGACAACAAGTCTTTCTTTGTACCTTTCAATCTTTCCTTCAGCATTTCTCTTGGTCTTATAGACCCATTGTACTCCAATGACTTCTTTACCTTTAGGGAGGTCCACTAACTCCCATGTATTAATATTTTCTATTGCACCAATATCTTCATTCATTGCTTCAGTCCATTTTTCTTCCTTTACAACTTCTTCAAAATGAATTGGGTCATCAACATAATACAAAGAAAATAACGAGTTCAGACCAACATTATCATTTACCTCTCCTTTTTCATAAATCTCACTCAGATTTATAAATCTCGGTCTTCTTGGTGTACTTGGATTTCCACTTGAGCTCGAGGGAGTTTCAGTTCCCTGTGGTCTGCTTGAAGAAGCACTTCCTTGATTTCTCAAGGTTGTTCTATTTCTAGCTTGTGGTGTGTTTTCCTGTGCTTGTGGTGGTGGAGGAGGAGCCACCAAGGAGGGATTATTTGATGTTGTCCCTTCCTCTTGTTCTTCGTGAGACACACATGTCTTCACATTCATTGTTTTCTCTAAGCTTCCATCCCAATCTTCTTCTTCAATAAACTGCACATCTCTGCTTGTTATTAATTTCTTGGTGGATGGATTATAGAGTTTGTATGCCTTGGAATCATCACTATATCCAACAAAGACACACTTCTACCCCTTGCTATCAAGCTTCTTTCTCAATTGATTTGGGACATGTGCATAAGCCACACATCCAAAAACTTTCATGTCAGTGAAAAACTGCTTCGTTCCACTCCATGCTTCTTCCAGAACTCTATTCAAGACATCTTTTGTTGGGCATCTATTCAAGATTTACACTACACAATTGACAGCTTCAACCCCATACTCATTTGGCAAATGTTTTTCATCCAACATACTTCTGACCATGTCCATGATGGTCCTATTCTTCCTTTTTGTAACATCATTTTTCTGAGGTGTGTACCTTGTGGTAAACTACTTATGTATGCTATTCTCCCTAAATAAACGTAGGAGCTCTTTGGAGATGTATTCTCCACCTCTGTCAGTTCTTAGCACATTGATGAAGTGCCCACTCTGCTTCTCAACAAGTGCTTTGAAGTTGCAAAGCTGTTGAAACACTTCACTCTTCTGTTTCAAGAAATACACCCATGTCTTTCTGGTGTAATCATCTATGAATGTCAAAACATATTGGCTGTGAGCTAAAGATGGTGTTTTCATTGGTCCACACAAATTTGAGTGGACAATCTATAAGGGTGTATTTGCCCTTATACTCTTCCCTACTGGAAAGCTTTCTCTGTGTTGTTTTCCCAAGATGCAACCTTCACAAAGGCTGTCCAGTTTCTCAATTAATGGTAATCCTTTTACCATTCCCTTTCTGTGCAACAAGTTTAGGCCTCTGAAATTGAGATGTCCAAATCTCAAGTGCCATAACCAGTTTTCATCTATCACTTCCTCTTGAAAGACCTCTTGTGTTACATCTGCTACATTTCTTCTTTCCTTCAAGTATGTTCTGAGCTTGAGAGGAAACATCATATTGCTTGTCATTTGCACCGCTATAATGACTTTCTTGCTTGGAGGTATGTCCATGATTGTGCACACATCATCTTTAAAGAATACACTGTAGCCCTTTCTTATGAGTTTTCCAATGCTCAAAAGATTACATTTAAAAATAGGTACATAATATACATCTGGCACAAACTTTTGTTCTCCTTTTCTTGTCAGGATACTTACTCTTCCTTTTCCCATGACAGAAACCTTACTATCAATCCCTAACTTCATATTTAACATTTTCATCTAGATTGGCAAACATTGCTATGTTTCGAGTCCTTTGGTTACTACAAACTAAGTCTAAGAACCATACATCATCTTGTCTATCTTGTGCTACATTACATGTTAACAACATATTCTTCTGGTTCTTTTCTTCTTTTGTAAAATTAGAATTATTTCTATTATTCATGTCATTTTTCTTTTTCCTACATTCATTGGCATAGTGCCCATATTTCTTGCAATAATGACATTGGACTTGGGATTTATCATACCTTTTTCCATGCGCTTGATGTTGGCTTGAGCCTTCATTCTGGTTCTGATTTCTAACCCTTCCACTTGTGCTTGCAGGGCTGTTTCTTCCACCTCTCTGTGGGTTTCTTCCTCTTCCTCGGTTGTTTGATCTTCCTCTCCCTTCGATTTTTCCAAAAGACATTTGAGTCTTGAAAGCTTGTTCCAATGAGGAATTTGTTCCTCTGTTTAGTATGTGTTCATGAGACATCATGGATGCACTAAGCTCATCCACTATAAATAGTGAGAGATCCTTTGTCTCTACTATTGCCACTACTATGGCATCAAATCTTGAGGGTAGACTTCTCAATATTTTCTCCACTATTCTTCTTTCTTCAAGTGTCTCTCCATGAGACCTTATCTCGGTAACCAACCCAATAACATGAGTTAAGAATGAGTCTATAGTGTCAGACTCTTCTATACAGAGAGTTTCAAAATCTCTCCTCAACATTTGCAGCTTTTTTTTCTTCACCTTTTCCATGCTTTGATAGGTTGTTTTGAGAATATCCCACGCCTCCTTAGAATTTTTTGCTGCTACAATCCTTGGGAAAATACTCTCATGCAATGATTGATAGAGATAGAAGAGGGATTTGGAGTATTTCTTCCTATTATCTCTTAACAAGTCTCTTTCTGCTGCTATTAAAGCAGCTAGCACTGCTGTGTTTGCTAGTTGTGGGTATCCATTCTCAACTAGCTCCCATATGTTCTGTGAAGAAAACATGGCTCTCATCGTGATTTCCCAATAGTCACGGTTATTCCCGTTAAACTGTGGAAGTTGGGGATTCGTAAGGCTGGTTCCTACTGTTGCTATCGTAACTATGCAAACATGACAGTTTTCTTGACTTTGTTAAAAAAAAAATGAAACAATCAAACTATTTTGACTATGTAAACAAATAGAAGCTTTCTCTCTGCTGGAGAAATCTGCTTCAACAACCTTCTTATAGCTTCTGTAGTGAAGAGCGATCTCTGCTTCGTTCACTAAGCACCTAGACTAGCTCCAATACCATCTTGTAATTTTTGAACAATTTCAAACACACAGAGGAAAATAAAATTCCTCTTCCACAACACAGAGATTAAAAAAAATGCAGACAGAGAGATTGATTATAACACTATTTCATTAAACAAACTATAGACTATTACAAAATGAAATTCCTCAGAACTCTGGTGTTCTAGATTTACAAAATGAAAGACTTCTTTCAGCTGCTACAACACACAGTGCTTCAACAAAAAAAACTTGTTTTCTGCTCTCTCTCTGTCTTACTTTAACTGCAACGCACACAATGCTCTCTTTCTTATTTTCTGCCTTCAGGAAAAAATTACATTACACACAGTCAATTTTGCTCTCTGCTCTTCTCAGCATATGTTTTATACAATTCTCACGGCATATGTATTTCTTTAACATTTCATTACAATAATTCTATATATTGTAAATATAAAATATTTACAATATATATTATATAATATTTATAACCTAATGTTTAAAAAAAAACATAACGCGGCAGATATAAAAACTAAATCAAAACATTTAAAAAGTTTATGCATTCCATATTCCGTGGAGTCCAAAAAACATGCGAACGCCCACTTCTTTGTGCCAAGGAGCTGTGTTCATTGGTTCGGAGGAAGGTGACGTCACCTTCTTTGGTGGGTTGCCTTCATCCTTCGAGGTTCATATATGATGTTGTTGGAATGGAGCTAGTTGTGCGTCAAGTGAGATTGGTGGAGAATTCAATGTAGTAGATGAACTACGGCCTTTAACAAAAATGCATTTGCAGGTTTTAAATAAGAAATTTAATGCAAGGTGGAGTGTAAGTCCAAAATTGGTTTTTGCCACTGCTGTTGTCCTTTAAACTCTTCACATCAAAATTGATGTTGCCATCCTTCTTTTGCTTCCGGCAGTTGGAATTAAATTCCAACATTCTGCAAGATTAAATACATAAGCTTCCAATTCTTATTGTCCACGTCAAAGCTCTCTAACAATATTCCTCTTGTTAAATAGAGCATTGTGGCATCTCCAAAACAATTAGGAGGGTGAGAAACTAAAAACATCTACATTTTTTCTCAATCAATTTCTGCCAAAAAAACTTTGGAAGTTCACCAATTGATATTCAATCATTATGGGGTAGCATGACGAAACCCAAATATCTACAACACTAGTTAATAGAATATTGGTATAGAATGCCTAGAAAGTCTCCTAAAGATTTTATTGTTTGAAAGGTGCTAGTGGACATGATTTTCTCCTTGCTGAATCTAGGGAAGTTTGAAGAATAGAAAATGGAAGTAAGGTAAAAATATTGGAGGGCCCGTGACTCTAGAGAAGTTTGGAGGATAGAAAATGGAAGTAAGGTAAAAATATTGGAGGGCCCATGGTTGGGAGTTGGTGAGGAATTTTGATTGTCAAATTCTCTTATTTGAATATTTCATGCAGTTGGTATTTTTATTCTTAATCATGCACAAGCTTTAGTCTCCAGAAGTTAGAGGGAGGCCAGGGTAGAAATCCTATGTGTTCTCAAGATTGGAGAGTGAGGAAAGCAATGGAATGGTATCACTTCATTCATACCCAACTCTAGGGGTAGAAATCTTGTGTGGTCTTGATGTGAGTATTAGTCTAAAACACCTCAGACATTTTATCTAAGCTAGGTTGAAGAAATATTAAATTTCATGTAAATATTAATATTATTTTGAGTGAATAATTAATTATTTGTGAGAAATTGTAAATGTGAGAGAAATTAGTTTCTAGATTATTTAGAATTAATGAGGGAGCCTAAGATGGAATTAGTTTCTAAGTTTTAGGGATAAGATTCTAGATAATAGGGTTTGTTGAGATATTCTAGTGGTGTTGAGATATTAAGGGGATTGAGCATTTAATTAGTTCATTTTTAAAAATTGTATAAATTCATCAAGCCTCAAAGGCATGAGAGGTGTGTGAGTGATTGAGAGAGATTGGGATAGTTGGAGAGAGTGAGAACAGCCAAGGCTGTAAGCCTTTAGGAAATTATAAAGGGCCAATTGACTGGAAAACAGGCCAAGGAAGGAAATTGTATTGTAAGTGGTTTGTGTGTGTAATACAGAAATTGATTTTTTTCTGAATGTCAATTATTAAGCTTGCGTAAGATTGAGTTGTGGATATTCATTCTTCTTTGAATTCTGGGTTATTATGTGCAAAGAAATGGTGTGTAGTCCTTATGAAAGAAATTCAATTTCTGCAGAGGTCCATTAGTATTGTCGATTTATATGTGAGACTGCGCCTTAATTAAAATCGTGGAGTTAGCAAATTAGACTGCGCCTTAATTGAAATTGTGGAGTTAACAAATCGATCACAATAGATCGATTCCAAGGAGAAAGAATTCTGTATAAGTAAATTGCCAGTTACTGTTTGAAAGAGGCACTACTGTATATTTTTTGTCAAAAGTTCTGTCTGGAATGTTTTTGTTCTACCGTCTCTGAAAATGCAGTACGCTGTCATTGAAAGGAATGATCTTCACAATTTTGAAATTAACGCATGGAACGTTGGTTATTTTAATTGAAACATAACTTAATTGCAAACTGGAGTGGCTTGTATGTTGTGGTATGCAGTAGAGCGTGTAACACCATAGCAAACTGCGTATTGGGAAATCGATGGCAGAAGTACCATAGCGCCGTATCAAAATCGATCTGTAGAGGCGAGGAACCAGAATTAAAACTAGAATGGTGAGTCGATTTAATAATGGAATGAGAGATGTCTTAATTGAGATCAGAACGTATGGTTTGAAAGGAAACGGTGGCAGTGTTTGCAGTGAAACCAGTTATGAAATTCGATTTGAATTCACATCGTTGGTGCTGTTAAATTGAGTAATAATCGTTTTATTGTGATCATGGTAACAGTCAGAGCGCAGAGATACAGGTATATGAAAGAACGTTTGTTGAATTAAATAGATATGTATCGGTTTCATTAAGCTGTTAACGTGGCCGCAGAACGAAGACCAGTCTAACTGTGATTAAATTCGTGGAAGAAACCCACAACATCAGAGGAGGTGTAATTCAAAAGGTTGAAGACGCAGTTCAGAAATTGAAGGCGGTCTAGAGGTTGATACATTGTCAAAATTCAAATGGGTAAGATATGTTGTTGTTTGCATAAAGATGATATATGGTCGTATTAAACTGCCAGACTCAATCTTTACAGCTGGGCGCATTTGTTTATGAAGATTTGGTTGAAAATCTGTATGTGTAGGTTGGGAATAAATCTGAGTGAGCAGTTTGATGTTTAAAACCAAAACATATGGAAATTAAACATTACCTGAACACACGTTGAATATTAAAACATGACTTCTTAATTGAATCCAATCATATCTTAATGGAGATATTGGATTGCTGACAAACTTTCTAATGTTTGATCATGAAGAAAATGAATATGGTCTTCAAACTATTAATGATGAAGAAATAAAATATCATGAGTAAGTTATATATCTTCAACTGGTAATGCAATGATTGTTAAGATGAAGCTTTTAGAAAGAGTGTGAAATTGCCTAATGAATGGAATGGTTTGAAATTGTCTTGGAATTGGTTTTGTTTGAAAGTATTTGAGTTCATGAAGTTGGGTTTGATTCCAAGCATGGGTTTTTTTTAAAGGATGAGATTATAACCATAATAAACAAGCTTCTGCAAATTTAAGTGTGAATTTGCCATGAATTGAAGTTGAATTGAGGAATAGTTTGGGGCGCATGTTTTATATACATGAATGTTGGGGATCCTGGATGATGCAGGCCTAGCCCTGCATCAATTTTGGTATCAGAGCTTGGCTCTGTTTAAATTGAAAAGGTGTTTGAGGACAGAAGGTTTTGTTGAAAACTAAATTGTGTTTCTTTGAATGTATGATGAATGATTGAAGGAAGATCAGATTTTTAAATTTGATATGCAAGCTACACAAATGCAGTGAACAAGAAGGCAGAAACGAAAGGAGAACAAGATCATGCACGATCTTAAAGGTGAGATGATTTCCTGATTTGAAATTTATTATTGAAGTTTATGGTTGCAGACAAGATGATGGCAGTGAACCTGACATTCAGCTAAAGGCTGGATAAGGAGGACCATTGCAGTGTCCTGAAGAAGAAGGAGAGTTGAAGAGATAGCCTAGAGAGAGAGAGTAGAGGAGAGTGCTCAAAGGGTTCCAGAGGCAGTGAACCAAAGTACTTACCAAAAGACTGAGTGAGGAGAGCTTGGTGAGGTAAGTGGCGGCAAGACAGGAGAGCTTGTTGCTGAGGCTAGTGCAACTCATGGAGAAGATGATCATGGAGGATCAGAGAAGAGGTTCAGAGGAATGCCACAGAGATGAGATGACTACAGAAGTCCGAGAAAGAGAAATTGCAGTAATGAAGGTACAATTGCAGGTACTAGAGGAATGGCTGCAAGAGCAGGAAAATCAGAATAGAGGATGGATCTTTCCACTGAAGGGAAAGAGAGTGATTTGGCGACAATTGCAGAGGAGGTTGAGGCAAATTGTGATTGCCTTATTGAAAAGGGAACTTAGAGTTCTTGAGCCAGAGATGGAATTTGAAGATTCCACATGCAGAATTGTTCAGAAGGAAGTATTAGAGGAAGCAGTCAAGACTGAAAAGTCTTGTGGTTTTAAAACTGACAAGTTGTGTATGTTTGCAGGTAAAGTACAGGGAGATGAGCAAGCTTTAGAGTTTTTTCAGGAGAGAGAATTGAATCTGAAGACGGTTCAGATCGATGCTGAGATAGCAAGATCTCAGGAGGAGATGAAGACGAAGGAGTCTACTCAGAATGTTGGGGCAAAAAGAGAAAGACCAGCTGATGATTGGTCAAGAGCTGGTGAAGGTATGAAGTATTTACAGAGGAAGCTAGAGCAGATGATGGATGTACAGTTGAGATGTATGCAACTCAGAGCAGCTGAGTTGGAAGAGGAGGTTCCTATTGATGAAACAGAGGAGGAGATCATTGATGATTTCTTAAGTTATTGGGTAAATCCAGATCAGCTGGATAATGTGAACTCTTGTATTTTTGTAGCTGATAATTTTGATGTGGTTACAGGTGTTGAGGAGAATGCGCAATCTTGTGAAGCTGTCGCAAGTGTGGAAAGGAGTCTTTCAGGAGATAAGTACTCTGAAGAAGAAAGAAATGATGCTTTTGCTGTTACAACACAGGATGTTCATGTGAATGAAAAGGAGATTTAGCTTGAAGAGCTGGTATATGAACCAACAGTTGAGACTGTTGAAACTTGTAATTTTCAAACTTAAGAGTTGTGTATGAATGCAGGGATGATACATGACAAATTGTTTTTGAAAAGTGGTGGAAAAATAACTGATTTTATTGCAGAAGTTGAGGATCAGAATTATGTTCTGATGACAGATGAAGAGATGGTGACAACAGAAAGATTGACTTATGGAAGTATTGAAGATTGCACAGAAAGTTTCTCAAAGGAGATGGCAGGTTTATGGCATGAGTTAAGTGTTCTAGAGCAGAGACTAGAAGCACAAAGGATAAGTGTTCAGAGTATAAAGACACAGATGAATGGAAATAAAGAGGTTCAAGAACACAGAGGTATTTCCGAAGAAGATGACGTCGAGGAGAGACTAACTGATAGTCTCAAGAATGATTGGGATCAGCATACTGAAGAGCTGACAGTGGGAAGTAAGGCACTGAGGCCTTATGATTTTTATTCTAACAAATGTTTTGTGAATGCAGGTATTGTTGCAGGTACTGGAGAATATTTGACTCAGTCAAGCAGTCAAATGAAGGGAGAAGAAGTTTTCTGTTCCAGAAGACAAGAGGGCATGGATGATCGGGTGGCAGTCAGAACAGAAACAAGCAAAGAAGCAAGAAGTCAGCAAGTGACAATACAAATAGAGAAAGCCGTCTTAGCTCAGCAGACAGCTAGAAATCAGCAGCCGGGAGATTTATTGGACCGAGAGATTGAAAGTATCAGAAGACTGATGACGAAAGAATCCCGGAAAAGACCAGCAGCAGTAAGACAAAAGAGAAGCAACAAAAGAAAGATTGTAGCAGACTTGGAAGGTAGAGCAAGTGGAGCACTACAACACAAAATATGGAAACCTGGAGGACAACAGCAGATAACAACAGCAGTAAAGCAATTGACAAGCAAGGAAAATAAAATTTGGGATCCAGGAGGAAATAATTATCCAGACTTATGACCAGGTGGTCATGAATTTTCTTACATGGGGAATCTGATGCAGGAGCATTAGCTCTGAAAAACACCTTGTATTTTACCTAAGCTAGGGGGTTTCATGTTTTGAAGAAATATTAAAATTTCATGTAAATATTAATATTATTTTGAGTGATTAATTAATTATTTGTGAGAAATTGTAAATGTGAGAGAAATTAGTTTCTAGATTATTTATAATTAATGAGGGAGCCTAAGTTGGAATTAGTTTCTAAGTTTTAAGGATAAGATTCTAGATAATAGGGTTTGTTGAGATATTCTAGTGGTGTTGAGATATTAAGGGGATTGAGCATTTAATTAGTTAATTTTTAAAAATTGTATAAATTCATCAAGCCTCAAAGGCATGAGAGGTGAGTGATTGAGAGAGATTGGGATAGTTGGAGAGAGTGAGAATAGCCAAGGCTGTAAGCCTTCAGGCAATTATAAAGGGCCAATTGACTGGAAAATAGGCCAAGGAAGGAAATTGTATTGTAAGTGGTTTGTGTGTGTAATACAGAAATTGATTTTTTTATGAATGTCAATTATTAAGCTTGCGTAAGATTGAGTTGTGGATATTCATTCTTCTTTGAATTCGGTGATGTGCAAAGAAGTGGTGTGTAGTCCTTACGTAAAGAAATTCAATTTGAGTCCATATATTTTTTCGTTTTATTTATATGTGAGACTGCGCTTAATTGTAAATCGAGTTAGCAAATTAGATCGCTACTTAATTGAATTAGATAATAATCGATCGTCAATAGATCGATTCAAGAGAAAGAATTTCAGAGGCCGAAATTGCTGCCATCGCTTGAGAGAGACGCACGATATTTTTAACAAGTTCACCGAATGTTTTTGTTTTTATCACCAAAATGATGCTTTCGTTACAAAGCGAATGATTCACACTTGAAATCACGACACCGTTATTTTAATTGAAACATAACTTAATTGCAAACTGGAGTGGCTTGTATGTTGTGGTGTGCAGTAGAGCGTGTAACACCATAGAAAACTGCGTATTGGGAAATCGATGGCAGAAGTACCATAGCGCCGTATCAAAATCGATCTGTAGAGGCGAGGAACCAGAATTAAAACTGGAATGGTGAGTCGATTTAATAATGGAATGAGAGATGTCTTAATTGAGATCAGAACGTATGGTTTGAAAGGAAACGGTGGCAGTGTTTGTAGTGAAACAAGTTATGAAATTCGATTTGAATTCACATCGTTGGTGCTGTTAAATTGAGTAATAATTGTTTTATTGTGATCATGGTAACAGTCAGAGCGCAGAGATACAGGTATATGAAAGAACGTTTGTTGAATTAAATAGATATGTATCGGTTTCATTAAGCTGTTAACGTGGCCGCAGAACGAAGACCAGTCTAACTGTGATTAAATTCGTGGAAGAAACCCACAACATTAGAGGAGGCGTAATTCAAAAGGTTGAAGACGCAGTTCAGAAATTGAAGGCGGTCCAGAGGTTGATACATTGTCAAAATTCAAATGGGTAAGATATGTTGTTGTTTGCATAAAGATGATATATGGTCGTATTAAATTGCCAGACTCAATCTTTACAGACTGGGCGCATTTGTTTATGGAGATTTGGTTGAAAATCTGTATGTGTAGGTTGGGAATAAATCTGAGTGAGCAGTTTGATGTTTAAAACCAAAACATATGGAAATTAAACATTGGGTCTAAATAAGTTGCCAGGTTGAATATTAAAAGGGCGCACTCTTTAATTGAATCCAATCATATATAATGAGAGTATTGGATTGGTTGACAAACTTTCGAATGTTTGATCATGAAGAAATGAATATGGTTTTCATAAACCATTAAATAGATGAAGAAATGGGTATTAGCTTCAAGAGTGGTTATGTGATCTTTCAATTACACGTGAAAATGATCGTTGATGGCCTTTAGAGTGCAACGCGTTTTATCTTTTGTGTGACAATTAAAACATCTTAATATTTTATTTTGAAAGTATTTGAGAGTTCATGAAGTTAGTTGATTCTTTTGATTCTCCAAGTGGCGGGGTTTTCTTAAAATTTTAAGAGCTACAAACTAATATAATATATCATGAATGCAAGGCATCAGTTATAAATTGGTTGATGTTTAATTGAGGAAGGAGAAATTGAGGAAGGAGTTTAATGATGTTTCATATATAACACGAATGTTAAGATCCTGATATACAAATTGGCCCCAGATCGTGTCTTAAGATTGGAGAGTGAGGAAGCAATGGAATTGTATCACTTCATTGATACCCTACTCTAGAAAGATAGTTAGTTTTTTTAAAAAAAATTTGATATAAGCTCAAATAAACTATACTAAATGTAGATATTAAAATATATAATTTGTAAAAAATATTTTAAAAGATAAAATCAAATATATATATCTAACTTAAAAAAAATACATATTAATCCTCTTTTCAAATAACAATATATATATTCATTGTCTTTGGTCTTAAACTTGGTTTGCAAGCTGCAAGCTGTGACTTTGATTATAGATCCATTGATTTTTCCTTTAGAAAGGTTTGTGTGTTTTTGGAAAGGGAAGCCCAATTTTTGCAACATTTCCAAAGTTTGCATGTATGCCATTTTAAACAAAATTTTATTTTCAACTCAATTTGTGGACTCGGTGCGGGACATTTCATTTTCAATAGGCGTGGGGGGTCATTTCAATTTTAATGATGTTGATGAACATATTAGATTTTTTTTATTTTATAATCAATTATTCAATTTTTTTAATGAGAAATATATATATGTTTTGGCACTTTAAAAATAGTTTAGATTTAATAAAAAAATTAAAATTATTATAATAAAGTTTATCAATTTTTTTTTTTTTTAAATAATGCTAAGTATTTTTATACACAAGCTTCTCTTCAAAATTTATCATGTTATCTGTAAGAATTAAATTTAAGTAGAAAGATTAATAATCATTTTTTCTAAATATACAAAAATATTTTCAATTAATTTATATTTTTAATTTTTTATTAATAATTTTAATAATAAAATAACTTTTTTTATTATTAAAAACATATACATATTTTTGAATAACATATGAATAATTAAAAATACAGAAATTCTTATTAATGAATTATATATACAATTTATATATTTATTAATGAATTAGAATAGAATTTATATATTGAAAGTTAATTAATTGTCTTTTTAAAATAACATATTAATAGAGAAAGATGAATTTTAACTGATTTAAAATAAATAAATAAATGAATTATTAATAATTAATAAATTTTTTATTTATAACTTATAAAATTAAATTATACAAATTTCAAAAATAAATATTACATAATTAAAATAAATGGTTTTTTTCCATGACGTTATATTAAATCTAAATTTGAAAATAACTTCTTTATCAATATTTGGAAAAATATTATGTGGATGTTCTTCTATCCCAGAGATAAATTGGCTTCAACAAAGCTCCCCATGATTATCAAAAATACATTTAAAATCTAAATTATTTTATTTACATAAATGTTAATAAATTACAACTTACAAAATTATTTGTGATTGCGCTTAAAGGCTTTCCTTAGGGCAGGATGCAAGAGATGAGTTGTACCCTCCTGTCTTGTAAATATTATATTTGGATTTGGTCAAAATAACTAAACATAAAATAAAAATAAAATCAAATAAAAAGATTGATATAATGTAAACATTTTAACTTGGTCAATTAAAATAAAGATAATCTTATGTTAAAATAAGAATTCTAAGTTATTGTTATTTTATAATAATTTTTGTTGAGTAGTTAAGGTGAGTGGTTTTTGAGCTCCAAATTTATGAGAATCCATGATACTACCTATGGTATTCATGTGTAATATAACTTATTTAAAGGGGGAATTAAACAAGCCTAGATCCATCTTAACTCCTAATCTACCAAATGCTGAGAGAGATCAAATCTCCCCTTGAGATGGAAATATCCTAAGATGAAAAGAGATTTGATCCCTCTTTGCATTTGGTAGATCCAGAGTTAAGATGGATCTAGACTCGGAATAACAATAATTTAATTTTAGGGTCATAGGAAAGCTAGACTCCAAATTGGTGTACAAGGCCCCCTTATTTGTGGGACAAGGGATCCATCTCTACCCAACAATATAACTCCCTTATTTGTGGGACAAGAGATCCATCTCTACCAACAATCTAACTGGTAAAGTTCACAGAAACATACATATTCATAAGATAGAGTTAAATATAATTTTCAAAAACATACATACTCAAAAGATAAAGTTATGATAACTCATATATTTTTTCTTTGATTTTGTAAACACAGATTTAATACATACCCTTCTCTAATACATCTTGTGATATCTTCTACCTTACCATGTATGTCTAATACTTGAATTAAAGAATGTTTTTCTAAATTAATTTAATCATCCACCTTATGCAATTAATTAAATATCAAATATTAAATTGGAAACTTTTTAATCATCCACCTTATACAATTAATTAAATACTAAATATGAAAATATTAAATTGGAATTTTTTTATGTATTTACAGAAATATACACATTTCCATAAAATCCAATCAACATTTTCCCTCCAAAAATATCTATAAACATTGTTAGAAACCGAACTTTACTCTTTTGCATATAGCTCCAAGGAACCTCAAATCTAATAACGGAGAAACAAAATATATGTTCATTGTCTTTGGTCTTAAACGTGGTTTGCAAGCTGGTCTTAAAATGTGGGTTTTAAGCCGTGAATTTGATTATGCATCCACGTTTTGTCCTTTGGGTGTGTTTGTGTGTTTTTGGAAAGGGAAGCCCACTTTTCCAACATTTTCAAAGTTTTCCTATATGCCATTTTCAACTCGATTTGTGGATTTACTGTGGGACATTTCATTTTACCACAGCTTGGTAGGACATTTCTAATTTGAATAAAACTGAATCCAGAGACGCTCACTATCATATCTAGGCTTCTGCAAGCAATTCCATTCTGAGAATGAACCTCTTTGATGCATTCGAGCAGAGATGTCTGATTGGGCAACCCTTTTCACACAATAGTAGTTTCACTAATAATCTCAATGATTGCAAGAAATTACCTCAGAGGCCTTTGAAGAACCCTTCCTTTCTCTTTAGAATATGATACAAATTGATATATAGTGACTTCAGTCACAAATCCTCCCAAGCGGCGATTGATCCAATGACCTACCGCACAAGTGATCTTATTGTCAAACTTCTCTACTTGTTGGATGAACTGAGGAGTCCATTTAGTGACTACGTCATCTTTTATGCAGTGATGGAACTCAGCCAAGCACGAAAACCACTCCTGTAGTTCATGCACAAAGGAACAAAATAAAATTTCATGCACTTCTGGATAAATATACTTTTGTAACCATTGTTTGTGAGATAATTTAGTACTTTTGTTCTCTTGTAGCATAAATTCAAGGATCATTCTATCCAAAACGTCTTGTAATTCGTTGCGCGAAGGGTGCCACAATATCAAATCTCCCTCAAAATTACGATCCTGGTCCCAAAAACGGAAGCATTTGTTGGCTTGAGGGGTCCAGACCCATGTTTGAAGTTTATGAATAAACCAACAAACCCTCCACTTATTGGCCCTTTCGGTAATGATCTACTTACGTGGACCAAATTCTCACCCAAAGCAGTATCAGGGGGTGTTGGAACCAGGTTTCCGCACCCTAAGAGAGAATTTAACGAAGTGGTCCTCAACAAAACCTAATTGAACTTATACAGATGCGCGCAACATTTTATAATAAAAACATAGAGATAATATCACAGAAATAGTGCTCGCTTCAGCGTAGACCACATATCATAACCATATCTAGATATAAGCAAGGTAAACACTTAACAATTCATTAGTAACCATACATTATCATATCAGGTAACTTCGCACACACAATAATCAATAAATAGATAATGTGATGTGAATTAAAGCATAAACAGTAAGCATAAATACAGAGAATTTTGCCAAAATTGTTCCTTCTATTAATTCTTCAGATTTGTCAATACATCATCTTTATTTCAAAACCCTTACAATCCCTTCCGTGCACACAACCAACGAAGTCCGTACATAGCCAGGACTAGGTCTCCGCGCATACATCTAGCAGGAGCCTTTTACCCAACCCAAACCCTTACAGGCGTAAATACTAGAATATCTCAGAGCACATACATCAATTAAATTAACTTAACTTAACTTATCTTATTCTTAACTTAGAAAAACTCTATCTATTTATAGTACACCTAGCGTGCAGATGTGATGATCTCAAACCATGGTTTGAGGCACATAGTTTATATTTAAGCTTAATTACATCCAAAATTGGTGCTAAAATCCCTTTGACTTCTTCTCCGTAGTGTGCACATACAAACATACAAAATTGATAATTGGAACTTGTGCCCAATCAAACAACCACCAATTCTAGGTCAGCCTCTAGACCACTGTCCATAACTTCCCAAGACTTCTCATAATCATTTTTGACATGACAACAAACCTAAACATTCAAACTCGAATAAACAACTTGACCTAGATTGACTAGAACATAATAGGAATTTTGTCAAACACATGGAAAACATGTAAGCTAGAGGTCATGACTGCATATCTCATCATAAAGGTTTTGGATTCATCTGGGAATCACCGAGAAGGCCCTATTCTCTCTCCACATAGTTACAACAACATTTATTATTCCATACCTTCATCAACCGATCAATAACTAAACAAATCATGACAAGATTCATAGATGATACACATCATATAATCAACATATAATCGGAAAATCACTAGAATGTAAACCATGGAAACTCTTCCATAATAACGGCAACATAATCACTACAAATATACATGAATCATAATAGAATAATAACTCTTATTAACATATGAAAATACCAACCAATTTAGGGACTTCCATGTACCACCCAACCATATATTGGGTTGAACCAATTCTTTCTTTCAACCAATCACCCCCACGTCATAGTCCAAGCATGAATGTGGAATCTCATGAAATGGTCGAGACAAAACCAAACTAGCGCTTCCATAGGCCAAACCACCTCAACCATAAACCATAGTGATTCCACCTACATGGTTGTACATCACTAACGCTAACCATATTAGTCTCTACCTAAGTTTTCTAGGGCTCCATGAACTAGTAACTCAACCCGCAACCTTCTAGGGCTCTAGATCGTTTGTCCAACCCAAATCTAGGGACTTATAACTCAACCCACCAAGGACTCTAGAGTGTTTTTCACAACATAGGATCCTCAACTAGTAACTCAACCCACTAAGAGATCCATAGCGTTTGTCACAACCTAGGCTCTAGGACTAGTAACTCAATGCAAGTTGTTTTAGGGCTTTGAGAGTGTTTGTTCAACCCATATCCATAAGGAATTATGAGAACCAAGCATAAAAAAATCAAGTGGAAAAACCCACAACACCATGGTTATCTAGGAAATGGCAAGGTAAGGCTAAAACCATTGTCAATCCAGGAAATCCTCTATAACAATAAAAACACATAACTATAAAATCACATGCATATACCATGCATCCATAAATCAACAAGTAAATCACAAATGTAACCTGTTACCTACAATGAAATCCAACTATGTTTTTTTGATACGTATGTTCCCTTGCGCTTTCCTACTTTCATTTTCCTTATTTATCCAAATCCAAGTGAATATTAGAGTGTTCCAAGCATGCTTCATGAATGTTCTAAGTTTTCAAGAGTAGGAGAGAATGAGAGAATAGAAGAAAGCTCCACCAAAAACTATCAAAAGGCTCAATAGAAAAAATATGTGAACTGGTCCTCATAAGCATTTTTATCATTGAGGCCTCTATTTTCTTCATTTTCCTTCATTTTTCCTTCGATTTCCCTCTCACGCAAATTTGTGTCTCTTCACCTTCCATTTATCTTATTATCCTTTATTTCCTAAATGAAATGTCAATTAATGCCATTTTTCCTTTCCCAATGCCTTTGTTGATTTCCATAACCATTAATTAATCACAAGTGATACCCATCACTATGTTTTCCCCAACATTCAACATCGAATACATGTCCCATGACCTTCGTCTTATTTTATATTCACACACACACACACACACACACACACACACACATATATAATCAAATGCTTCTTTTGTTGATGATGAATTAGATACATACTTGTTGCATAGATTTTTATTTTAATATAAAAATGTAGTTTGATAACATTCTAGCCTTCTAAACATAGAGCCAATTTGATGGTTTTCTTGATGATAGAAACTGACTCAACATTGTGCTTTGGCTTTATCTCTAACTTTGATTGATTTCTCTCAGATAATTTAGATGATGGATAGAGACTATATGTCTTCATATGAATACAACTCTTGCATATATATGTCTTTGTTTGGAACTTAAAATTAATATGCTTTAGATTTCAATCACATGGTATTTCATAATGAAGGCTTCTAGAAACTAGAAATAAAGATGTATAGAATATGCTTCTATAGATTTGGTGTCAACACATTTGCTTGCACTTTATATATTCGAATAAATCTCTGGTTTTGTATTATTCCTAGTTCATAGGTTATCAATTGAGAACGAGAGTAATACAATATATTTTGATGCAGAAGTCATACATATCTAGAAGGAAAAGAACGAAGATTTTTGAAAAGCTATAATGATGTACAAATATGCTATGAGCTAGGCTCATATTCAAATTGTTTTAATTAGATATGTAAATATGACACTGTAAATTTTGAAAATGCTTATTTACTTTCATATATATACACTTGTGCACAAAATTTGTATCACAGAATAAACCTTTGAGTGATGAAATTAGTTGAAGATTCCCTAGATATGCAAATATAATAATGTATTTTCATGTTACTTCTTTCTCTGCCTCAAAGTCTTGACACTTAAGCATTGATGCTATTCATATACTTTTTTATTCTAATCATATGCTTCTTGCTACTTTCGTAGAGTCTCCCCCTTAGAAGATGCATTCCTTTTCATATTCTTTACAGTATTTGAGCCTCCTCTTTGAAGTAAAACTAGTGAGAAGAGGGAACAGGGATATTCCCAATTTGTTCCTTAGATATTCAAATGGTTCTCTTGCTAGTGGCTCATAAATATATTTGTTAAGTACTATTTTGTTGATATGTATTCTATATTCACTATTTGTTTAGCCACTAGTTCTCTGAGGAAGTGATACTTTATAGGTATATGTTTAGTCTTTGAATGAAGCACTGCATTATTTGAGCTACTTATTGCACATTGTCACATTTAATAGATGGTGGTTTGCTAAAAGTTCCCTTCAAATTTTGTACGTTATGTTTCATCCACAACACTTGTGTGCAACAAGATGATTATTTTAAAGGGCATGTGAAGCATTAGGTGATAGGGCATATTGACTCATTCCATTGATCCATAAAATTCATGTTTCCAATCAAACCCTTTTACTGGCCAGTTTGTCTACTTTTTGATTGTTTTGTCGAAGAACGTGAAACAAATTACAAGGTTTAAATTTCGGAAGGAGAGCTTTGTTTTTTAATATTTTTTTCAATTTATAATCTTTTAGAAGTGAGCCAACAACCAGATTGTAAAAGATGAAGTGGCTCTCAGTATTTAATTTTTCCCACTAACATATAGCCATCAAGATTCTTTGGATTTCTCTTCATTCCCATTTCTGGATTTTTCATGGCCTTTGACTATTTTTTTTCCCTCCCCTTGAATTTCTCCAACTCCCTTTTTGACATTGGTGGCTCCAACTCCTTAACCCTGGTGCACCACCATAAGTAGGTGACTACCCCAATCTCCTCCTCTCTTACTTCCTATCTTTCCTTCCTCTCGTTATTTCAATGTTTTCCTTTGTCTCTTACCACCATCCCTCAACAAAGTGTTGAGACTTGAATTAGATGAGGTGCATGCTATCACCACAATAGAGGAGGTTTGTGTGCCCGTGAGAAGGCTGAATGCTCCATGTGTTTATACATGACTCAAAATCTCCAAAAAATCCAAGATGAAATTACAAATGTTGAGTAGGACATTGGTGCTCAAAGGGTTTTTTAATTGATTCAAAATGGATTGGTGATAATACCACTGCACCTAATATAGACCATATCAAATTTAGCATGTACTATTGATACATATTGGCATATGAAAATTATTTTGGGATGTGTTCCCTTGGACAAGAATGAAGTTAAGGAGGAAATTGTTCTTATGTTAGATGAACTACAATTATTTTTGACAACCCTAGACAAATATATGAAGGAAATCATGGATCGCCTTGCCTTGCCTCTAGTTTCAGGAAGTTCTTCAAGTACCAATAAAGATCCCATATCAATAGCTCTTTCAAATAACTCTAAATCTCCATGAGAAGACATTGTTTTTAAATAGCTCTAAATCTCCATGAGAAGACATGGTTTTTATGAAATCACTAGTTTCTTTGATCCTTGTTTTAATCCTCTAGCTTTATATTAGATAGTCAAATAAAATGTAAATTCTGAAATGTATTCTATTGATAAATAAATAGAATTTACTCATATATATATATATATATATATAATTACACTTTATTTATTTATTTATAATTAATAATTGAAAATAAAAAATAAACCATTTTTTTATAACATTTACTTTATTTACATTAAAACCTTAAATAAAACAACCATATTAACTATGAAAACTACATAATGTTTTTATATTAACTTATTGGATCAAATTGCACACACTCTTTTTAAAAGTTCGTGATTTCTAATTTTTCAAATTTAGTAAACCTTCTATTTACAACCTATTATCATCAATACACACCCACATCATAAGTTTAGGACTTACATAGTTTTCAACGAAGTAAATCATCAGCTTCCCACCTAAAATGCTTTTAAGATTGAACACTTCAATTACATGAAAAAACTGTATGTATATTGTAAAGAGTTAGTGTTAATTCCATTCTTAGATTTGAGGTTCCTTGGAGCTGTGTGAAAAAGAGTAAAGTCGGTTTTCTAACATTTTTGGAGGGAAAATGTTGATTGGATTTTATGGAAATGTGTATATCGTTGTAAATATATAAAAATTTATTCAATCCCATGAATTATTTGTATTTATGGAAATGTTTATATCTCTATAAATATATAAAAAATTACTCAATCACATGAACCAATTGTATTTATGGAAATGTGTATATATCTGTAAATATATAAAAATTTATTCAATCACATTAACCAATTGTATTTAAATCGTAAAGAGTTAGTGTTATCTCCGTTATTAGATTTGAGGTTCCTGAGATGTATGGAAAGATAAAGTGATTTTATGGAAATGAATGATTTTTGTAAATATATAAAAAAATCAATTTAATATTTAATTAATTAAAGATAGATATTAAAAATTTAATATTTGATATTTAATTAATTGCATAAGGTGGATGATTAAATTAATTTAGAAAAACATTCTTTAATTCAAGTATTAGACATGCATGGTAAGGTAGAAGATATCACAGAATGTATTAGAGAAGGGTATGTATTAAATCTGTGTTTACAAAATTAAAGCAAAAATATATGATTTATCATAACTTTATCTTTTGAGTATGTATGTGTTTTTGAAAAATTGTATTTATCTATCTTATGAACATGTATGTTTCTCGGGTGAACTACTATTTGTGATTGTTGGTAGAGATGGATCTCTTGTCCCACAAATAAGGGAGTTATATTGTTGGGTAGAGATGGATCCCTTGTCCCACAAATAAGGGGGCCTTGTACACCAATTTGGAGTCTAGCTTTCCTATGACCCTAAAATTAAATTATTGTTATTCCGAGTCTAGATCCATCTTAACTCTGGATCTACCAAATGCAAAGAGGGATCAAATCTCTTTTCATCTTAGGATATTTCCATCTCAAGGGGAGATTTGATCTCTCTCAGCATTTGGTAGATTAGGAGTTAAGATGGATCTAGGCTTGTTTAATTCCCCCTTTAAATAAGTTATATTACACATGAATACCATAGGTAGTATCATGGATTCTCATAAATTTGGAGCTCAAAAACCACTCACCTTAACTACTCAACAAAAATTATTATAAAATAACAATAACTTAGAATTCTTATTTTAACATAAGATTATCTTTATTTTAATTGACCAAGTTAAAATGTTTACATTATATCAATCTTTTTATTTGATTTTATTTTTATTTTATGTTTAGTTATTTTGACCAAATCCAAATATAATATTTACAAGACAGGAGGGTACAACTCATCTCTTGCATCCTGCCCTAAGGAAAGCCTTTAAGCGCAATCACAAATAATTTTGTAAGTTGTAATTTATTAACATTTATGTAAATAAAATAATTTAGATTTTAAATGTATTTTTGATAATCATGGGGAGCTTTGTTGAAGCCAATTTATCTCTGGGATAGAAGAACATCCACATAATATTTTTCCAAATATTGATAAAGAAGTTATTTTCAAATTTAGATTTAATATAACGTCATGGAAAAAAACCATTTATTTTAATTATGTAATATTTATTTTTGAAATTTGTATAATTTAATTTTATAAGTTATAAATAAAAAATTTATTAATTATTAATAATTCATTTATTTATTTATTTTAAATCAGTTAAAATTCATCTTTCTCTATTAATATGTTATTTTAAAAAGACAATTAATTAACTTTCAATATATAAATTCTATTCTAATTCATTAATAAATATATAAATTGTATATATAATTCATTAATAAGAATTTCTGTATTTTTAATTATTCATATGTTATTCCAAAATATGTATATGTTTTTAATAAAACAATATTTTATTATTAAAAATTATTAATAAAAAAATAAAATAAAAAATTAATTGGAATTTTTTTTGTATATTTAGAAAAAATGATTATTACTTTTTCGACCCAAATTTAATTCTTACAAATAACATGAAATTTTGAAAGAAAATTTATATATAAAAATACTTGACATCATAAAAAAAATTTAAAATTTGATAAATTTTATTATAATATTTTTTTTAATTTGTTATTAAATCTAAACCATTTTTAAAAAACCAAAACATATATATATTTCATTAAAAATTTTCATTAATTGATTAAAAAAATAAATCTAATATGTCCATCAACATCATTAAAATTAAAAAAATTCATTTATTGATTAAAAAATAAATAAATAAATCTAATATGTCTATCAACATCATTAAAATTGAAATGTCCCCTACCAAGTCTATTGAAAATGACACGTCCCACACCCACTCTACAAATCGAGTTGAAAATGAATTTTGTTTAAAATGACATACAGACAAACTTTGGAAATGCTGGAAAAAATAGGCTTCCCTTTCCAAAAACACACAGACCTTTCTAAAGGACAAAGCATTTGATCTATAATCAAAGTCACAGCTTGCAAACCCACGTTTAAGACCAAAGCTTACCAACCAAGTTTAAGACCAAAAACAATGAATATATATTTTCTTATTTGAAAAGAAGATTAATATGTATTTTTAAAGTTAGATATATATATTAAGTTACTTTTATCTTTTAAAATAATTTTTACAAATTATATATTTTAATAAGTATAGCTCATTCGAGCTTATATCAAAAATTAAAAAAAAAAAAAACTATTTTTTCTTCTAGAGTATGGTATTAATGAACTGATACTATTTCATTGCTTCTTCATTTTCAAATCTTAGGATCACCCAGGATCTCTACCCTACCTTAGCTTCTCTCTAACTTGTGGAGACTAAAGCTTGTGCATGATTAAGAATAAAAATACCAACTACATGAAATATTGAAATAAGTGAATTTGACAATCAAAATTCTTCACCACCTCCCAACCATGGGCACTCCAATATTTTTAGCTTACTTCCATTTTCTATCCTCCAAACTTCCCTAGAGCCAGCAAGGAGAAAAGCAGGTCCACTAACACCTTTCAAACAATAGAATCTTTGGGAGACTTTCTAGACATTCTATACCAATCTTCTATTAACGAGTGTTGTAGATATTTGGGTTTCATCACCCTACCCCATAATGATTGAATATCAATTGGTGAACTTCGAAAGGTTTGTTCGCAACAAGTGATTGACAAAAAATGTAGATGTTTTTAGTTTCTCACCTTTCTAATTGTTTTGGAGATGCCACACTGCTCTATTTAACAAGAGGAATATTGCGAGAGAGCTTTGACTCGGACAATAAGAATTGGAAGCTTCACTTTTATCTTGCAGAATTCCTTTAGGCATTGCTGCCATAGAAGACCAGTAAAATTAAATACTTTATAAAACTAACTTCAATAAGATTAATCACCCTCTATGTCAAAGAAGCTTGTTGATTGTTTCTATTTTTGAATAATAATTTAAAAAATTTAATTAAAAAATATTATAAACCCAATAAATGTCCATCAACATCATTGAAAATAAAATTCCCCTCACCAATGCCTCAAAAATATACCAAAGTCTCAAAAATACAATTCTAAAAATTACACCAAATTCTCAAAAATACAATTAGACATAGATATGGGGCATTTCATTTTCAATGTTGTTAATTTACATTCATTCCAAAAGTCCAATCATCACAATTGTAAGGATATGGGAAACATTCGGTTTAAAAAAATATAGAGACAAACTTCGAAATTTGGTCTAAAAACCTATATAGACAAACTTTGAAATGCAGGAAAAATTGAGTTATTTGATTTTATATAGTGAAAAAACATCATCACCCATGCCAATTACTTTCCAAAAACACAATGTCCCTGCTAAAAGATAAAGAAATGCATCTTTACACTGTCACAGCTTGCCTATCTCAGCCTTTCCATCTTCTCCAACCCCACATTTACCAAATGTTCTAGTTGAAGGGGTGAAATACATAAATTAATTGACTGTCTTTTCATACACAGAGGGTAGTTACAGGGAGTTTTATTCAGAATCTCAGAGTTTAATATAAACAAAAGCGATTGTTGATAGACATGCTTTGCTCGTTACCATATCATAAAATCCACAACTTGACATAAAGTGCTTGTCAAATCCCCTCGTTTTGCATATGGTGAATATAATAATAATAATGAATATTTGCATACTTCTGATTTCTGATTTTTCAATTCCATGGCCAAACTTGAAAACATATATTTCTCCACTGTATTTAAAAGAACAGATAGAGACAAAGAAGAAACATGAGAGAATTCTCTGTTGTATTGAAAACAATTCAGCCAACGATGGATTCAACTTTGTTTTTTCTTGTTTTTGGGTTGTTGTTTCAGCAAGCAATGTGCACCGTGAGTGGAACCTTCTCTTTCGCGAACTCAGGAGAGTTGGGATATTATGTTGTCGAATACGATGCCAACTACAGAGTGGCTCCACTAGCAACTTCGAATGGCATCTTCCAACTTGTTTTCTTCAATACCACGCCCAATGCCTACGCCCTGGCCATTCGGATGGGCTACCATGGAATTGCAGAAACCATGAGGTTCGTGTGGACTGCCAACAGGAATGATCTTATCCGAGAGAACCCCACTCTCAAATTTGGCACCGACGGAAACCTCCTCCTCTCCGATGTAAATGGGCGCGTGGTTTGGTCCACAAACACTTCCAACAAGGGCGACACGGGAATCGAACTCCGGACCAATGGAAACCTGATGCTCTATGACAAATTAAAGAAACCGGCGTGGCAGAGTTTCGATCACCCGAACGATAGTCTCTTGGTCGGACAATCATTGAACATCGGGGGAGTGAAGAAACTAGTGAGCTGCGTGTCGGACAAGGGCGGATCGGAGGGCCCTTACAGTCTTGTAATGGAAGCCGGAGGATTGGCTATGTATGCCAGCTTTCCCGACCCTCTACCATACTGGACTCTCGGCTTCTTCGACGCGAGTGTAAAGGACATTTATGCCATCACGCACACCTGCAAGAAGCCGGTGAGTAGCGTAACATTCCTGAGCGATCTAGAAGCCGAGAATGGGTATAGTCAGGAGATGGAGATGAGGTTGGCCAACTTCACTGCTGCAACAGAGTTTAGGGAACCGAAACTCTGCCACCTCAAAGAAACCACTACGGCTCTCTTGGTTTCAACATCCCCAGATTTAACACTACTCTGTCCTTTCTGAGATTGGAATCCAACGGAGATCTGAAAATGTATACTTACTCGCCCGATATCGAATTGAATACCTGGCATATTACATACCAGCGATTTATCTGTTGGCGAGGAATTCCTGAGTGTGGTCTTCCGAGGAAATGCGGAGGATTTGGGGTTTGTGAGAAGGGTCATTGCGTGGCCTGCCCTCAAATCGATGGCTTCAAAGGCTGGTCTACTACCTGCTCGCCCCCTTCCCTTCCTAACTGCAAAGATACTTCTACCAATTCCTCTGTAGATTTCTATAAGCTGGCAGGAGTCGAGCATTTCTCCAACAAATATTTGAATGCAAGCCCAACTGATAAAACAAATTTTGACGAGTGGCTGTGTTGGAAATCACGAGGATTAGCTTTTTTTTTTTTTTATGGTGGAAATAGATTTAGTATGATCAAAATTTTTTGGGTTACTCAAATTTGATAATTATAATTGAGATTTAAATTTTTTTTTTGATTTCTTCATAACCTTATCAAAATTTCTATTATTTTCTAGACTAATTTGTAAATTTTTTAAATACATTTTTGAGTATTCATACGGCCTCTTTTTCCATAAAAATGTATCTCAATTTTGAAATAAACTAGAGAAGAATTCAAAATTTCATTTTCCTATAATGTATCTCAATTTTTAAATAAACTAGAGAAGCATTCAAAATTTCATTTTCCTATATTAGAAATGTATCTCGATTTTGGAAGAAATTAGAGCAGAATTCAAAATTTCATAATATTCAAATTAAAATTTAATAATATAAATTAACATTTTAACCAGTTTTAAGTGAACTAATTGAATCTGATGTACTAAATGTCAACCATAAAATAAGAAATAAGGAATGGAATATTATTTAAATTATTTTATTATGATTTCATTATATAGATTTTATATTTTTTTATTTTGTATGGTAATAAATTCCATTTAGGTGGGAAATAATTTTGGATAACTTTAAGTATACACTTAGTTATGAATTTTATGTATTAAATGTCAACCATAAAATAAGGAATGGAATATTATTTCAATTATTTTATTATTATTTCATTATATAGATTTTATATATTTTTTATTTTGTGTGGTTTAAATGGAATTTAATTGTGAAATAAATTTGGATAACTTTAAGTATAACTTAGTTGAGAATAAATGAAGAGTTTCATGCATAAAACTATATTGAAATATTAATAAAATTTATAGTGAATTTTGTAAAATTTACTTAGTGAGCTATTTGGAATTGACATTGACATTGGTGGGTTTCAGAAAGTTTAGTTTAGTGAAAATATATCCAAAAATATAAACATTTTTAATGTAAGCATTATTATCTTAAATCATGTTATAAAGAGATATACTTTTGGCATTCAAGCCATTTATATGTTTTAGAGTGAATAATGGTTTTATTATTACTATTGGTTTGGGTTAATAAGTATATTGTTCATAACCTCCTTATTACCTTAAACCATACTCATGTATTGATGTATGTTTTTGTGTAGTCAATTGGCTTGTTTTCATGATAGATACCCTCTCGAATTTGTAGAGGTTGTTGCTCCATTTCAAGGGATTTTCGAATTCTATAATTAAACTTATTTCTAAACCTTTTTGGTCTTGTTTTGTAAAAGTTAGATCGAATCTAGAATCTGCCTCCTCCTTGTGCCTGTCAAATGCAAGGCCGTTGAACTTCATTAAGCATAGAATGGTTGACCAATTTCTTGGCCTCTAGCTCTACCCTTGTTATATTGAATCATAGGTAAATATAAACAAGATATCTCTAATCAAAGGTCTATTGAATCACTTATTATGTGGAATAGGATGCTATTATTTTCTTCCTGAACATATAGAGGATGAAGACATTATATTTTGGAGTGACTTATACTTTTACGACATAATAGGCATATATCTCAATCATTGGAGTCCTAATTTTGATCTTACAATTGATGCTAATTTATCCATCCTTGCTGGAAATCACCTTTCTCATTTCCTCTTGATTTCTAAGGGGGTGATGTCTCAAAAATAATTGGAGATACCATAGGAAAATAAATTGACAAATAAAAAAAAACCTCTAATGTTTAACTATGACGAATCTGTGTGGAGGTAGACCTGAAGAAAGGAATTCTAGAAGTAGTTGTTGAAATGTTGAATTCTTTTGACGTAATCAGAATGGATTAGAGAACATTTAGTAGATGGTATGGTCAGAAAATATGACTAGGAATGAACCTCAACAAGTCTAGTTGGGACGATCAACTAGGGAAAACAAGCCGACAGTCATGTTGAACTAACAATTACCTCAATCAAATTCGAAGGGAAATTGAAAAACTGACAAAAGTTGATGATTGAATGGACTAGTATAAAGGATCACATTCGTTTGTATGTGCATATCCAAATTCATACCAGTGAGAATAATTGGTAATTAATTTATTTCCTAAGAATAAAATTTATATTTTGAGTTTCATAAAGGGTGATTTGTCACAAAAAACTTCATACCTTTAATACTATGATCAATCAATTATTTACTATGGATATCTCTTTCAAAAAAGAAGAAAACTATATTTCTCTATTGATTTCTTTACTAAAGTCATGGGATAGATTATTTGTGGCTATCATCAATAATAATATCACACTAACTCTTGATGAAGTGGTGGGATCCCTATTATGAAAGTAGATGATGGGAAGGAAAATGAAATGATCGACTAAATATGATCTATTAGTAAGAGGTTGATTTATAGACAAAGGTAAACTTAAATTTTTCAAAGGGAGATCTAGATCAAAAGGAAGATCTAATTATCTCACTAAGTTGATAAGAAGAAACTCTTGATGATGCGGTGGGATTGCTATTATCAAAGCAGATGATGGGAAGGAAAATGAAAGGATCAGCTAAATATGATCTACCAGTCAGAGGTTGATTTATAGACAAAGGTAAACTTAAATTATCCAAAGGAATCTCTAAGTCTCTCACTAAGTTGATAAGAAGATGCTAGGAATGTGGTAAAGTATGGAATTACAAAAGATATTGAAAGTCAAAGTTTCCTGAGCAATGTAAGAAATCTAGTGAGCATTTGACTAAAGGGATAAATTATTTAAACAGAGCAAGAAATGTGTATTTAGAATTGATAACTACAAATTTAAATCATGAGGAAGCATTGATAAACATAAGATAATCCTATCATGTGACACCCATTGGGAGTGGGTATGCAAGTATGAAAAATATGATTTGAGTTTATTTCTACCTGGGGTAGAAATCAACAACTAAGATAGTGGGTCGAAGTTGAGTTCAGCCATTTCTAAAATATGGTTAGAGTAGAACATTCCATGGGTACTACATATTTTAGGTTTGGCTAGAAAATTGATATCTACCAGTTGAATAAGTGATGCAAGTGTTCATATTTTATTTGAGAAGGATTCATGCAAAATGGTTCATGGATTGATGGTATTGATGAGAGTTGTTAGGACGGGGACATTGTACAAGCTATTAGGGCACAATGAATTAAGTGGAAGCAACAATGCATTCATCTTTGAAAATGATAGGATAGTCTCATGTCTAGTCAACAAAACTAGGTTGTGGCATCAATGAAAGGGACACATTGGAGAAAAATGACTTCAATGTATGCAATGAAAAGTTACAGTCGAAGGTTTTCTTGGTAACTATTTAGAAGTTATTTTTTATGAATAATTTGTTTATGGGAAACAAAATTGCGCTGCATTCCAATCTGGCACTACAAGGGGAAAACTAATTTTGGATTTAATTAATAGTGATATATTTGGGCTCCTACCAATGCAATCACTTGCTCAGTCCATATTTTATGTATACTTTATTGATGATTTCTCCAAAACGACATTTTTGTATTTCCTAAAGAAGATACCAATGGTTTTCAAGAAGTTTCAAGAGATAAAATCTCTTATAATGAACCAGAAAAATAGGAAGATAAATGTGTTAAGAACTCACAATTGAGGTGAATTATATAGAGAACAGTTTGACTGGTTCTGTAATAGCATGGGAAAATATGCCATACGACTACTTCATACACTTCTCAGTAGAATGGACCTATAGAAAGAATGAAAACAATTTTTATGGAGAAGGAAGAAGCATGCTAAATAGTGTGGGACTGTCTCAAGAGTTTTGGACATTACATGTTACGTGGTGAATGGGTCTCCATCATCAGTGTTGGTCATCTCCATCATTGATCTTGGTTGAAAAACTCCATATGAAGCATGCTTTGTAAAATTCCATCACTCACACTTAGAAGTTTTGGTTGTGAGGAATTTTTATACATTCAAAATGATAAAAGGAAAAATTTCATTATTTCCATCAACTACAAGGATGGAATGAAGGGATATAAGATGTGGGATCTAGTGACAAGGAAGATATTTGATGTTCAAGGAATTTTTGTGTGTTTTTAGGACTGAAGAGACTACAAAAAGGGATAAAATAAAATAAAAGATAGTGTTTGACTCGAAATTAGAATAATGTGACTTGGATGAATCAATTGAGTTAGATGAAGAGGTGGAATGACATACACATGTTCTTAGGAGTTTTTCTTAAGTAAGGAAAGAAACTAAAAGATATAGCCCACCTATATTTAAGCTTTATTTTGTATTTTTTTCTATCGATTTTGCACATAGGTTAGTTGAGGAGGTATTCAAGTTGAAAGAGGGTAAACTCTAGTAAAAATACATGAGGAAAGAAATGGATTCTTTGCACAAGAATGGGACATGTAATCTAGTCAAACTACTTGATAGAAGGTATCTTGTTTGTTGGAAGTGGGTTTTCAAGAGAAAGATGAACAAATTAACAGGTCAAGTAAAGAAGTACAAGGTTGAAGTGGTCTTGAAAATTTATTACCATGTAGAGGGATTTTCCTTTGGTGAAATATTACCCCCCATTGAAAAATTAACTTCTATTAGACTGTTAATCTATCTAGTCACAAAAGTTTATCTATAGATACATAAAATGGGTGTAAAGAAAAAAAAAAAATGGCGATTTGGAAGAAATCTACATGAAAAAACCTAAGGGAGTTGTAGTAAAGGGTAAGGATAAGCTAGTTTTAAAGTCAAAGATGTCTCTTATGGCCTAAACAAGTCACCCAATATGTGGTTCCAGAAGTTTGACATGTACATCCAAGGATTATGATTTATGAGAAGCCAATATGATCACTATGTAAATCTCAATTTGAAAGGAAAGGTAATAATATATGTTGCGTTGTGTATCAATGACATGTTAGTTGGAAATAGAATGGGTGTAATCATGAAGGTGAAAATGTAGTTATGCTCAAAATTCAACATGAAATGTTTTGGAGTTGCATGGTTCATTCTTAGAATCCATATAAGGAGAGATGGCACAATTATCAAACTCGAGACAAATCACAGGAAGTGTAGGGAAACAATTGTGAACCATTTCAACATATATGATTGTAAACCTGTGAAGGTACAAGTTCTTGTTGGGGTAGGAATAATTGTTGAAAATTTATTAATGACATAGGAAGAAAGAAAGGGAATGGATCATGTTCCATATGCAATTGTTTTAGGTAGTTTAATGTATGAAATTTTATACACTCGACTATATATTATCATGTAGTGGGAGTATCAAGAAGATACATGACAACACTTAGAAAAGAGCACTAGTATGTTGTCAAAAAATTATGTAGGTGTCTTCATAGAATGAGTGATTAAGAAATATACTAACATGAAGGACCTATAAATGATAGTCAAGACACTGTAAGAGGATTTTCAATACTCACTAGGCTAGTGATTTGGACTGAAGAAGGCTGACTAGTGGATTTCTATTCAAGTTGTCTAATGGAGATATTAGTTGGAGAATTTCAATAGAGACATAGTGGTAAGGAAGGAGGTGGTGCTAAAAGTGGACATGGTGAAGAATATTGTATATTAAAAATGTCAGTAAATGTTGGAAAAATCCCTTGACACAAAGGGGACTTGTGCCTAAGGGACTTAGTTGAGTAAAATCATGTTATGAATAGCTTACACAAAGAATAAAATCAATGGGATAATGTTGGAGTGATGCTCTCTTTACAAGTAATCATAGTTTACTATAGTTTAGTCATTCAATAGTTTGGTAAGAAAATATGACTAGGAGCGAATTTCAACATGTCTAGCCAATACATTTGAATAAGGAAAGCAAGTTGAAAATCAAGTCAAAAGTGTAGCTCCTTTAGTTGAATTTGAAGGGTTTTCATGCAACCGAAAGAAGTCTATAATTGACTAATGCCATAAAAGGGATCACAGTTAGGTGTATGTGCATATTTGAGTTAGATTGGTGGTCAAAAGGAACTGACTATAGTCCAAGATGGTCAAAAAATAGTTAGGAATATTTAGATTCCTAAGATCTCAAAACATGATCTTCAACCACCTATATTGATTTAAGATGCTTCAAGTCAAGGTTTTATATTCTTATAAATAGAGAATTTTGTAAGGCCGATGAGAGATGACAAGATATGTGTAATATTCCAAATTAGCAGTGCACTAATTGGAATATTAATTTTGATTTATTTTGGCATTTCCTAATGTTTGGCAGAAATAATGTGGATAGGGGACCCATAAGTAATAATTAAGACAAATAAATTATTTTCCTAATGTCCCTAAGGGAAAATTGTGGCTTTTGTGTTGGGTTCAAATTGGCCTTATGTGGCAGCATAGAAGAGGCACGAAAAGGACAACGTGGGATTGGCTAGAGGAAGGCAGCACATGATTGGTCAAGGAAAGGTAGTGCAGGCCAAGGTGGGACCCAAGGTATATGTTGGGCCTCAATGGATAGATGGAGGAAGGGAAGGCTCATTTGGGATTAATTCATTCAACTATTTTCTTCTTTTCATTTTGACAGAGCACGCTTGAGCCAAAGAACCAAGTCTGTGGCGTTGTTTAGCACACGAGATCTTCATGCGAAGATCTCAACCTCTGCCTCGGGGACTTCTACTGCCCGCTCAAGAGAGAGTTCCACCCTTTTGTGAGGGAATTTTATACCAGCATCATCAGTAGGAAATGTAGCCATTCCGATATTATGCAAATGAGGAGTAGACTGCGCACTGGAGGATGCAATGCAGTGAGGAGTTTGAGTCGGGAGGTTGGAGAGAAGGGAATTCTCACCATGAGAATTGGAGGGGAGGCTAGCCACCTCCTAGTAGGTTTTATTGCAAAATTCCAGAGAAATTTCTGAGCAGATTCTTCCAGTAGTTCAATTTCCCCCAGGAGTTCATTGTGCTAAGCCCAAGAGGGTCGCTTTCCGAAGACAAAACTAGGAAAAAACCTTTCTAGTTTTTCTTGGTTTCTTAAAGAGAGGCCAAGATTAATTTGGAAGAATTTTATAGGTAGAATTTAGAGGGAAAACCAAGATCCCAACTCAACTAGCAACTAGAGGATCTAGGGGAAAATTAGGTAGAAATTTCGAGGTCAATATTTGGAAAAATGCTTTTTGGGTTATAGTGGGTTTCTTAAGCAGAGACCGTGGTTAAAAGCCTGCAATTTTATAAGCATTATTCTAGGCCCTAACAACAAATTTAATGGAGAAACAACAATATTTCTAGGCTAGGCAGCGCAGAGGAAGAGCCATGTAGAGCCACTTCTAGCAAGAGATTTAGCTTTTGTTTGAGTTGTTCTTCAACCTGCTTTAAGAAGGTCGAGGTGAAACCTTTCCAGCACCAATATTGTACTCATTCCATTCAATTTAATAAAATGGCTCAACATTTTTATTTTGCTCCATTTTACATGTTTTGGTGATGTATTTTCCGTTGCCGTATTTTTTAGTCTATTTTCACTTTTATTACTATTAATCCCAATTTTTGATATTACAGTACTATTAGAGCATAATCTTGGCTCAGCCTATGGGAAACCCTTCATTCTATGAGAAGACCAGAATATATATATATATATCTAGAAACACACACTAAAAATTCAGGGGATCCCAAGTCCCAAGAAAGGTTAAACTCAGACGCCATGGAAGTAACCTTCAATGAGGTTATTAGGTTGCAAAAAATGATGGTTAATGTGGGGAAGAAACTTATTCATGTAAAAATTGGGAATTAGGACCATTCTCAATTATACAAAAACTCGTTATGACTAGAATGGTGGATAATACATCAAGATGGCAAGACATTATTGAAATTGGTGTGTAGTTATTGGCAGCAAATTGGTGGGCATACCAATCATTGGGACATGACATTCAAGCATTCCTCTCTTTTTGGGAGTTCCGTGAACTAAAAACATGCACAGATTAGGGGGAATTCGTGGAATTATGTAGGGATGGTGAGACAAATTAAGGAATAAGTTTAAATAGTAGTTGAAGGGGCATGGTTGGAAAGGAGAAAACTTAGCATAAACTTGTTGATGAGACACCACCCATTGTTGAGGTATCCATTGATTTGGTATCTGGGGTTGTGACCGAGTCCTTTGATGATAGCAACACATCACAAGTTGATGAGGTGTCGGGAGACAACTCCATCATTGTTGAGAAGCTGATAGGTATAGAGGCCTCCAGGTCTATGACAGAATTTCCAGATGACAATAACATGCAAATTATTAGTGAGCATGTATTTTGTGTTGGAGTGACTATGGAGGAGGTTGTGCAGCCATCCTTTGGGCTAGCCCTTGATGAGGCACTAGGAGATACAAAGGTATGGGACAATGCTCGCACATAGCAGTGCCATCAGTTTTAGGCTGACCTACTTGCTTTGAAAGGGAAGGCCACATCAATATGAAAGGATATTTTGTTGCAGAATGAGGAACTGGAGGGAATGAGAGTGATTTGTGCCGAGTCAATGGGAAAGCTGGCCCACATTGGGGAACGGTTGGATTCCCTAATGTTACAGCTAGAGGGCACATTGGAGTATCAAAGCAGCCCCCTTCAGGCATACAAAGACTGGGCTAACAACACTATTGGGTCACCTCTTCCCATTGGAGAGAGAGAGAGATGGAGTCACCTAGTCATATTTCATATGTTGACTTGGATAGCGGGATGAGATGATCGAAGTTGCACAGGGTGCAACATCCACATGTTGAGGTTGGATGGCAAGATATTTTGAGTTGGTACTCGATGGAGTGGGTTATGGATATGGTGGTGGACCCGGGTGTACTTGAGCAGGAGTTTTCAGGCATTGGGAATAAAGGAACCCCAGACTGGCATTGGAATCCAACTAGGACTGCTTATCGTTTCCCAGGAAGACTAGTTGACTATGTCTTGGAGGGTACAATTGGCCTAGAATTTGAGCGTACACATTCTCTAGGGGTGTTTCGGTCAACTCAGGTGACCAACCAATTTATGGGCAGACTCCTTGGGTTGGCTTCATATGACATTTTTATGTGGGGTCACGGGGTGATCAACATACTTTGGCAGGAGCTTGTCGGAGGAGGTGGCATTGGCAAGCCACCAAATGGTGCCTTGTATGGATCCAAGAATTATTCACCTTTGCGTGGGGCAAATACGTCGCAGCGGAGCAGAGAAGTGGACGCATCACTACTAACACATAGGGAGATTCACTTCTTGGACCCCTTAGGGAGGGTTTGGAGTGATGATCCATCCATAGGTGACTGTAGTGATGTGACAGTGGAGGTGATGATACCGATTGGGGGTGGTCTGACATGTAGAGACACAACTCTAGGCCATCACATCCAAGGATGTTTGGGATCATCTAGCATTGAGCAATGGACTACCAGTGGACATGGAGGTGCATGGTGGTATACCGTAGTGTGTGGGACTGCATTACAGAGTAGGAGTGTCTTACATCACATCGAGTACATGCGAGGAGCGACTGGTGCCTTGACACAGATAAGGCATGAGATAATACGAGGTGGTACAACAGTAGTAAGGGTATGTCGTAGTGTGTAGTGGCATGTCAAGGAGTACATGGATGATCAGTGGTATGCAGGGGTGTATGGTGCTACACAATAGGGTCTTAGTGTATTGCCTCCAGGGAGACTCAAGGATGGAGACATCGAGCATACCTTTGGGGGTAGTTCACCCAGGATTGATGGGGAGACTGATGAGCGATAATTGACGACATCCATGGGGACTCACACACCTAACCCTCTTTTACATCACTCACAGTTATAATAAATTTTGTTGTTGTCCTTTGGCACTCTAAGCATGAGAAGGGGGGTATGCGAAGCTCACCCAATATATTTAGATGACACTAAACACACTTAGGGAGAGACTTCCTAACAATGGAATTGGGTCGGTGCATTAGTTGACAGCCACAGGTTGGGGGATGAGATGATCATCTGTAGGGGTGGAATATCAGTCATCACTGAACCTACACCTAGGGAGCAGGTTAGGAGGGAGACACGCATTTCTCTTTTCCCGAGACATGTTAAGACCATGCATGAGAAGAGGATACTGGGTACAGTAAGGGTAGCATCCCAATATGTTTCTAGGCTGTAGATAATGTATCGACACATTATTGAGAGGTTGGATGGTAGACCCAGTGGAGATGGTTCGCAAGAATAGGAGGGATCCACATACCTTGAGTCGATTACGAGTATCAGATATCCAGCTATTGGTTGCATTCAAGGGATGGATATTTGTCACATGTGGCTTCTAGTAATCGTCGGTACTACACAGTGGTAGGCACAGGGTAGGTTAGCATGCATTAGATTTTCCCATGATATATGGAGCCCTCTATATTGGTCGCATGCAAGGACTAAAGGTGAGGCACAGAGGGATTCTTGTAGTTGCCAGAGTTATGGTGCAACAGGTCTAATTATCGGAGGTAGAGATTTAGCTGATTGATAGACCATTATGTCTCATGATGGTCGAAGTCAGGACAAAGAGTGATCTAGCACATTATTGGGTTGGCACATGGGGGTACTCAGAGGCCTCCATCAGATGGCGAGGTCGACTTTCTTTTTTGCTCCATAGGATCAGAGTTAGATATGGAGGGGTATATATTGGCATCAAGGTGATGCCTAGGAAGGATGACTTGGCTCTCACCGACCTTCCACCACTAGGCCTCAAGAAAGGAGAATTCGATTTACACATGGTGGGAGTATGCCATAATCAGAGTAGCGCAACATCAATATGGTGGAACCACTCTTATTTTGGCAAGGGTATTGATCATCAATGCTATTTACAACTCAACACCCCTTAGGGATGATCCAACTACCATAGGGGGAGATCATGGAGATCTTTCATTGGTATTTAGTGATTCCCCGATGGTGTGGGGAACCCCATCAGCTTGGAAGGTGGGCCAACAACATGATATACGAAGGATATCACGTGATTAATACCGTATCTCTACAAGGATTAGGTTGTATCTTTGAGAGTCTACTCTTCAAGTGCATGGATGGCCTACTTGGTAGGGAAAATTCATGAGGAGTGGGGCACAATGCCATATCATCATGATTCCCTACTCACTGATGGTGTACAGAGTGCTTCTGTTACTTATGCCTGACAGGATGGTGAGTGGAGCAGGGGGATATTCATGTTGGACAGGATGGCTTGGGATCCGGGTATTGAGGGATCCCTCCATCTTAGGGCGATGCAGATGTCTGAGATGACTCAATGGTGCATCTGGGACCTCGAAAAATTTTGCAGTGACTGTGGGGGAGCGTCAGCTAGGGAAGATGATTTTTCAGGCATTTCTTGAGGACAAGAAATTATTGGTGGGAAGGACTCACTAGTACATTTGGTCAAAATTCAGACACTTTAGTTCTGACACTTTTGACGTATTGTCGAAAATTTCCCCAAATTTTCTCAATTTTGTAAATCCCGCCAATAACCATCGCTATACCAACATATAGGGACATTGTCGGTATTGTGACATTTAGGAACGTCATCGGTACACCAATGGTTAGGGACACAACATTGGAAATGCGACGTTTCTAGGACATGAGTCTGTATTGCGACATTTGGAGACATCTGGGGATAAACGTCATTATAGAGACCTTTGGAGACACTTGTCAGTGGTGTGACGGAATTGAGGAAAACCATCAGTATTGCGATGTGTGCGAACAACCGATGGTATTATGACGTGTGTAGACAACCATCAGTATTATGACGTGTGGGGACAACCATCGGTATTACGACGGGTTGCGGAATATTTAATATATTGTGTACTATACAATAAGACAAGAATCTAATACATTGGAGTTAAAGTTTTAAATAAACATTTTACAAATGATTTATATTAAAAAATTAAAGTAAATCAATTTTGTATTCGAATCATGTATGGCATTATTTTTTATTAAAATTATGTAGGTTATTATTTATTAAGTTTTAAATATTAATCTATTTTTTTCAATTATTGTCCAAAATATATTATCAAAAAATCCTTTTTTTATAAAAAAGTCCTAGGTTATAAATTTAAATTTGGTAAATCCCTGGTAATGATTAATTCTTATTATGATTTATATTAAGCTGCTTTCTATTTAATTATTGTGAAAAAAAAGGATTCACATGAAAAAATTACTTACATTAAAATAAGTGCAACATTGTTGCAAACCTCATTTTATATTTCTAAACCAAACCTAATATACAAAGGAGTTTCTTACCTTTAGAAATGTTTAACATTTCATGTGGATGTTGAAATGATTTTTAGCTATATTACACTATTATTACCATCTTTCTCTAGCTTAAAAATGGTTGAACATTTTGTATAGATGTTGAAATGAATTTTAACCAGATTACAACGCTACTACCATATTTTGATTGAAATGAGAATCAATTTCCTGTTATGCTCAATTTTTTATGTTCTCATTTTATAACGAACACATTTACACTTAGAAAACATGTTTTGTTGAAAATTATAACAAGATTTGAAAGTGGAATCTTCCTTATATTTAAGAGGTATATAGTTTTGTCTAAATTTCTTTGAGTCGTTTAAATTCATCAATTAAGATTTTCATTGGTGATTATTAATTTCACTATTAAAAAAATGAAATGGAAAATCTATGAAAATTATACAAAATATCAATATCTTCACTTAAAATATTTAATAAACAAACATATAAAATTACCATATTTTTTTAAAATGAAAAGAAAAAATAAAAGTACTAATAGTAATAAACATGTATACACTAAATCATGATAAATTTATTTTTATATAATTTTGTCTCTTAAATTTGGGTCCATGTCTTGTGGTGAAAAGGTGGTGAGATGTGATGAGTCTAGAATTAAAATAAGTATCATTGCAGTGGTCTATACCAACTCTTGCATTGGCTTGCACAAGGAACAACTTGATGCATTTTACAAGTTTGTGGCATCACCACTTACATCTTTGGTTTTGATTTCTAGATATGAATGAAAGTTTCATTCTACATGCACCATATTCCTTTGCATCTTCTTCTTGACTACCAATTTCTACCCATGACTTGTAAAGGGTAAAGCTCTTCATCATTTGAAGTGGGAGGATTGATTGTGTATTGTTCATTATGGTTAGTTGTGGAAGTTGAAACTAAATTGGATTGGGAGGCACTCAAGTGTAACATTCTATAACCATGTTTTTTGCATGCTAACTAGGTAAAACATTTGAGACAAAATATGACAATTTTAGGAAAATTTTGACTAGAGGCAAAATGAAAACTGACGCATCGACACATGAAAAATAAATTGCAAATGTAAATAAAAATTCCAAAGAGATATCTTAGGGATGGAATCCAAATTGGCACAAATGGTGATAGGTCTAATTTTGGTAGTCAACATTGTGAACTACCTTTTAGGTCTATGGTCTAGAGGTTTCAAAGCCACCTAAGTCGTAGATATAGAGATCAGGCAATTATGCCAAGCCCACAAGAAAATTATTCATCACAACACAATCCATTAAATTATTCGTCAAAACACAATCTACAAAATTCTAAGGGAGACTAATGGAGAAGGAATAAAAAAATCACACATGCGTATAAACATATATGTTTATTTAAATGGATTTGTGTTATTTTTCTTAGGATATCTGGCACTATAGTGAAATACATTGTCTAGGGATTCATGATAGTGTGCTATATGATTAGAAGGAATCTACATCATCATCATATGCCACATGGACCAATTATTGAGGTTAACAAACCAGTTAGAACACATTTTTATGGAAGTCAGCTTTAGGAGTAGCTATATTTTGTAATAATTCCCAAATTGTCCTTGAATCTATGCCATTAAATGTAGAATGACTATGATATTTTAAAAATGTGGTCATATTAGAAATTTGGGCAAAAATTGACCTAGTTATGATGCTACTAAAAATTTTCATAGGAAAAATACTACTATGTTTGACTACACATCATCCACACATGCGAGTGGGCATATTTTAGAGTTCACTTCTTCTATTTCACTAGTCCACTTATGTGTTGGAGTTGGTTGTGGTGGTTATTTTAGGACATATTTTTTTATTGGCTCAAAATGGTTTTAGACCATGCAACTAAGAATGCTTCTTGTTTTAGCTCATATTTTTCCTTAAGAAAATTGTATTGGCACATTATATTAGACTATCACATGGTTTTATACTAATAGTTTTGCAAGGCATCATATATATATCATTTTGGTATTTCATAATCTAAGAATTTTGACTCCTATGTCAACCAAAATTGACGGTTCATTTAGCTTCCTTTGGCTAGGCTACCTATTCACCTAGGCTATATTATATATAATACATAAGAATAATTATATAATATATTGTATATATTATATTTTATCTTCCAATAAGGCTTATTTCGTGCCATAATCTTCTTTCCCACTCTATTCTCCTCCCCCCGTAGCCAGACCATCTATCTGCGATTTGAATCACCACAAAGTCATCGACAAACTTCCCATACATATCTTTGTCAACATAAAGCCCACCCATTCAAGTGTTGAGACATTGATTTGCTAGGGTTGCTTCAGAGGAGACATTAATCTGATCGGGTCATGTCAAAGGAAACATTCATATGCTAGGGCCAGATTGAAAGGCTAAGTGGAAAAATGGTAATGTGGTTTGTTCATGCTTCAAAATTGTTCAGTTTGGCTTCAAAACTCCTGTGCATGTACTCCTCGCATAATCAGTTCATGTTCTTATTTAGTTATTTTTATTATGTCTTATGTCTTGCATTTCCTGTCTATTTTATAATGATTGTTGGTGACATTTTCTGAGGTATTTAGAGATCTAGAAATCTGATTGTTTTTATCTTGAGAGGTACATATAGAGCACTGTCATTTTAGTACAACAATTCCCTTATTTTCACACCTTAGACTGCATGCACCCAAGACACAAAACAAGGCACTTATATGATTTCTCTTCAGTCATAAGTTTAACCTTTTAACTCTAAATTTGGTAGGAAATGGGTGTAAGTTTGGCCCTTGAAATATAAAAATATATTAAGAGGGTTTGATGTTTCCCAAGACAATTCCTAGCCATCAAAGGCAACATATTCTTAAGTGTTGGTTTGTTTTTCCTTTCAATTGCCATGCAAGTTTGTTGGTTAGATTTAGAGTTGTAGATATCCTAAGCCACACATTTTTATGGAGGAGTGTTTTGTAAGGCTGCACAATGTAAATATTACATTTGTGATCATTCATTGGGTGGTTGTAACAAAATCGTTTGAAATTAATGAGGTTGCTCACTAATTTTTTTTTCTAAATGCCTCTAACATGATTTCTTTGTTTTATGCCACAAACTTACTTAAGTTGAATGCTGTTGACTTGTATTAACATTGGCAAGTAGGGTATGCTTTTAAATAATTATTTTTTGGTCTATAAATACATTTTTTATGGGTTGATGTATAATTCCATTTTTTGCTACTACTATTTATTTGATATAGTTTTTTTGCATGAAAAATGTTTGAAGAAACTCTTGACTTAATTGCTACACATGTAGTAGTGTTCACTTCTTGTCATAGGATGTTAGTTACAAGCTCATATACGAAGATTAAAGCTATTCTTTGTGACCTAAAAAAATAAGGAAAACAAGATACATGCATCTACTTCAGATATGCCTTATAAATATGAATTTGAGTTTTGTTTGAGTCTGTCACCAAAGTGTTTGACAAAATATTTGAGCGAACTCTGTCACATGGATTTCAGGCTTGATGGTATTTCTTATCACAAGGATTCTTTGTTTTTACATATGGTTAATTTCACATAACTTTGCTCCAATATTATTATCACGAAGATGCTCTATTTTCTGTATCAAAACTCGAATATGCTTCTAAATGACCTTGAAAGAGGGTCAGCAACAATGGAAAGAGGGTCAGTGAAATTGGCAATGGAGACAAGTTGGTCGAATGAAGAGTGAACAAAAAAGTGCAAAAAAGATTCTGAGTCAACGGATCTAGGGTTACCAAAAATTTACTTTATTATTTATAAAAAATGAGAAAACCGATAAACAAAAACCCCATTTTTCATTCAAGTTCAATTTCAACTTGAATTCAACTTGAGGTTCAACCATGAGGTTTGAAGAACCTAATCAAACCTAAGAATTTTCTTTAGGTTCGTTGAATTTTAAACCTCAAGTCTGAATTTTGGTGAACCACGTGACATAGATGGTATCAATGTTTTTAGCTTGCCAAAATGATTTCTAAGCTTCTCAATGCTCATAGTTAAGAGTCTTTAAAAGTTAGAAAAAAAAATATCAATTTCATCATAGGCTGATAGAATATATGCTACACCAATTAATGGTTTGGCTAGACAATCTAAATCTCATAAGTTATACTTCCCAATCATTTTCCATATTTTCCTAGGTTCATCCACCAACAATGATGTAGATTTTAGGGGACTTATAATAGACATGTAAGTGGTGTTATCAAAAGGATTAAACTCTAAAGATACATGTTTTTTTGGAGACTCCTCATTGGTCATAGAAATTCAGTAGGAAAGGAGATCCAAAGAAATAAAAAATTCATATTTTGGTGATAGAATACATGACTTCCTCCTTTCAGTCAAAAGTTTTCAAGTTATCACATCAAGAGGAGGTGAAATAAAAAGGCTGCTAAACTTAAAAATTTGGAATCCTCATTGGAAAAAAGACACTACTTATTGAAAGAATACATGTCCTAACTTTAAAATGCAAATAAAATGGAATGAATACCTTCCTGTAGACAATATTAAAGGCTATTGAAGCAAATAACTCTACTTGCATGCAAAGCATTGAATTTTAAATCCATTTTTTCACGTTCACTTCCCATATTCAATACTACACTATTGAAAAGTGATGCCTAAGTAAATATCAAAAACTCAATTCTTATAAGAGAACACCTATAGGCTATTTATATCTGTGTATATTCCCTTTTTGAAGCAGAAAGTCATGGAATGAAAAGTTGATACGTAAAGGAAAAAGAGGCCTTGCAAAGCCAAATGTCAATGCATTTACAAGAGATCTAAGAAAACATAAAACAACTTGGGTAGAAAAACTAAGGATACGTAGACATTGACAGTAATGAAAAAATATATTTCTTTGAGGGAAAAGTTGGTAGGGTCTAGGTATCTTGGAGAATTTCCATGGACAGTCTTCCTTGGTTCTAAATCCATTTTTAGAAAACCTTATAGAAAACACCAGAATAAATATTGAGGATCTCAAATCAACAGTGAACCCTTCATAAGTGTTTACAATCAAAATAAAACAAAGGAAAAACTCATGAAAAACTGTATTGTGAATAACAATGTTAATACACTACCAAACAATTATGTGTTGGATGGCTGATTCTGACACTGATAGGAAAGAAGGCACTTAAAATATGTGAGTCTATGTTTCATTTCTTGGTGCTTTCCCAACCTTTTTTTCTATTATTGTCCTAAATTATTAGAGCTTTGAAATTCCCATATGTTTTTCTTCGTGCCTTGTCTCCCTTTGTAATCAATTAGAGTTCTAAATATATAGAGCCTAAGAAACATGCTACTTTATTTTTAGTTAGAGTAATATGTATTAACATGTTGTCTCTCAAGTATAGACAATTAAACAGTAGATTCAAACCAGACAGTGTGTCATCAACTAGAGACCTTGAAACAACAAACAGTTCATTCACAAATTTTAATAGGGTCAACCTTCACATTCTGAATCAGATTTGTTATATGATTGACCTCGAGAGTAAGATACCTTTATGATTATACGTAACAAAAATGAAAAAAAAGGTGCAACATAGGTATCCACTTACTCAACAACCATTTGGAGAGATAAATATTTCAAAGGAATCCTCTTCAAAGATTCTTGAATTATTGCAGCTTTCTCCTCAAAATGTGTTTCATCGGCACAACAACTTCTCATGTGAAGAATTGCTTGTCAATAATTTGGTTGTAAGGTAGAATTATATCTACTCATTGGCATTTCTTGTTGTCATTGGCTTAAAATTTATCCCTCCCATCTTACAAAATAAAATCATATTGAAATAAAACATTTATGACAAAAAATTAAGATGATCTCAACTACCTTAAGGATGTCCCATGGGGAATTTTTTGTTTGAAAGGAATAAAAAAGTGCTTTGTAAGTCAAGTTTGCAATTGATGCAGAAGCCAAAGTCCCTACATGTTCTCCTGGAGATGAATGAACCAAGCTACTCCTAGAATCCCTCTTGTTTGAGGAATTACATGCTACTAAAGACATTCTTTTCCCATATTCAAAATGAATGAGAAATTTTCCACAAACATCTCTCACCATCCTATCATAATATATCATTAGATCAAGTAGAAAGGTCATTAGATTCTTAAAAGGTGTTCTTGGTTCTTTCATTCACATCTTTTGACAGAAAATACCTTCTCTAGAAGAGATATAATGAATAAATGGCCCTCCATCATGCACTTTAGTGGTTGCTGGTTCAGGCAAGGTTCGATAAGTCCACATTGATATTTGATTAGGTGTCGTTATATCCAACATAGATTCCATGGATAAAATATTGGCATACAACAATGTATCAAGTATCAACACTTAGTTCTATTCTTGCCTCTCCAAAATGGGAACTAAACATTTGTTGATCCATACATAGAAGCTGAGAAAGCTCAGCTTGAGATCCTAAATATTGGGGATAAAAAACATGAATGGAATCCCCATCAAAATCTACACCATGTGGCCACCATATTAGAGCATTAATAATCATTGTAGAGCCCGGATGTACGTATGATTATAATCCATGCAATGAATGTTTATGGACACTTGGAGGACCATTAATAAAAAAAAAATCCTTATCATGCAAATCTATTTAAACTAATCTCTAGGAAAAATTTTCCTCCCTTGAAACATTTGAAGCCCTAAGAAGGCAAGCTATTGAACCACTTTCTTAGCAGATCTTGAATTTCCACTATCAACAATAAGAAAAAAGGAACTTGCAGAAGAAATAGCCTTTGTAACATTTTCCTGCACTCCAAGTAGATGCTTCTCCACCTTGGAAATGATGGCACTATCATATCTTCCTCCCCTCACATGCTTCATAAGCATATAAATTTCAATGAGTTCATTTCCTAACTCTTCCATAAATATATTTCTCTGAGAAACACATTGAGGAAGAACCAAATCATCCAAACCTAAAATAAAAACATCTAAGAATAAAAAATAAATAAAAAATTGTTCAACTGAACTCAAGCACTTCACTGCTACTCCTTGACCTTTTAACTTAACAATTGCATTAAAAATTTGAGTCAGAAAACCCAAAAAATATTTTTTATCACCATTTAATAGTAGTATTTCACTATTTCTTATGAGAATCCCATTCTCCTCACAATTAAATTCTACAGGAAAATCCATCTGAAGAAGTTGGCTAGCTATCCAAAATGGTCCTGTATCATGCACTTTAGTGATTGTTGGTTCAGGAAAAGTTCGATAAGTCCACATTGATAGCTGATTCAGTGTGGTTTTATCCAACATATATTTGATGGATAAAATCTTGGCATCCAACAATGTATCAATTATCAAAAATCAGTGCTATGTTTGCCTCTCCAAAATGGGAACTACAATTTTTTTGATCTACACATAGAAGCTAGGAAATCTCAGCTTTATATTCTAAAGGTTGGGGATAAAAAACATGAATTCAATCCCCATAAAAATCCGCACCAAGTGGCCACCATATGAGAGGGTTAATAATAATTGTAGAGTCGAGATGTATGTATGATTTTAATGATTGTAATGAATGTTTGTGGAGACTTGGAGGACCATTAATAAAAAAAATCATTATCATGCAAATATATTTAAGTCAATCTCTAGGAAAAACTTTCCTCCCTTGAAACATTTGAAGCCCTAACAAGGCAAGTTGTTGAACCACTTTCTTAGAATATCTTTCATTTCCACTATTAATGATAAGAAAAAATGAACTTGAAGAAGAAATAGCCTTGGTAACATTTTCCTGTACTCCAAGTAGATGCTTCTCCACTTGGGAAATGATGGAACTATCATATCTTCCTCCACTCACATGCTTCATAATCCTAGAAATTTCAGTAAGTTAATTTCCTAGCTCATTCATAATTATATTTATTTGAAAATCACAATGAGCAAGAAAAAAATCATCCAAACCTGCACTAAAATCATCTAAGGACAAAAATTCAATCAAAAAAATTTCAACTGAATTCAAGCACTTCACTACCGCTCTTGAACCTTTGCACTTGACAAGTGCATTATAAATTTGAGTAAGAAAACTCAACAATTGTGTTTTATCACCAGTGAATAATATAATTTCACTATTTCCTATGAGAAGCCCATTCTCCTCATAGTTCAAATCAAGAGGTAATTCCATCTGAAGAAGTTTCCTAGCTGTCCAAAATGGCCCTCCATCATGCACTTTAGTGACTACTAGTTCATGCAAGTTTCCATAATTCCACATTGATATTTGATTCAGTGTATTTTTATCTAACATAGATTTGATGGAGAAAATCTTGGCATCCAACAATGTATCAAGCATCAACACTCAGTTCTATCTTGCTTGAATTCTCTATATTATTCACATGACAGGTACAGATGATAGCGCTTGTCTGCCATTTGATCATGCAACTTCAAAGCCTCTAAGATCTTGTTCTCTTTTATTAGCCCATAAATTATGGTACTGTATGTAATTATGTGAGGCATGCAGTCATTCTAATTAATTTCTTTGAGGATAAGGAAATCTTCATCCAATTTCCCTCTCTTGCAATATCCATTCAGCAATTCATTATAGGTCACTATAGTTAGATTTATTCCGCTCATTAAAGCTTCACTGGAAATCTCTTTAGCCTTATCTAATCTACCTACTTTGCAGAAATTGTCTACTAGCAAGGTGTAAGTATAAATATTTGGCTTACAACCCTTACTTGTAATTATACTAAACCACTACAGGGCCTCTTCTACTCTACTAACAAAACAGAGACCAATGATCATAGAATTGTAAGTCACAATGTTTGGCTCACACCCATTCCTTATAAATGTGCCTCTAACTTGTTGTGTTGTATGTTGATCTAAAAACTTAGAGAAGACACTGTCTTGATATTTCTGATTTATTGTTTACTCTCTTTAAACTCGAATGTCATTTGAGGGTAATTTTGTACACTTTAATTCACAAATTTTATGTATTAGAAAGGTAAATTTAGACATTATTTCATTTTTCATTTTGTGTTTTCAAGTTAGATATTGTTTTCAAGTTTTCACGTTTCTAATTTTATTTCAATGTGGTAGACTGATCGTGGCAGTACAGGAACAACCCCGGGATAGGTAAAAAAATAACAATTCCAGTTTCATATTAGTTTCTTTATGTTTAACAATATTTTTTTCTTTATATATTTTTCATGCTTCTTATTATTTTATAATGTGGCAGGATGATCATGGAAAGGGGCCATCCATAGAACATGTAAAGTGCCAGCCTTTCTCTATCTTCAGGTATTTTAGTTCTTTACATAATTGAAATAATGTTAAATTTGTTCAAATGTGCAAACACCTGGCCATGGTGCACCTGATGATTCCCTCAAAGAGGAAGAGTTGTCTTCATCACCATGTCCATTGGTGTTGCTGCAAGAAAGGCGCTAAAAGCAACCAAGGAACTTGAGCGTTTGGTAGACGCTGTGCTTCAAACACCTGAATTAGGAAAATGGATAAGACAACGTATGACCCAGCTAGAAACATATACGGAAATAACAAAAAATCAAAAGGATAATTTTTTTGTTCCGCATCAGATTAATTGTGATAGGTTGACTTTTAATTTTTACATTAACTAAACTAACAAAAAAATTCTTTTGTATGTAGAATTTTATGAGACCTGATGCCCCCGGTGTTGGTGGTAGTTGGACACAAAGGCAAGAGGTTGTCGAGGAACCCTCTCATACACCTTATATGCCTTTAGGTGGAAACCAAGAAACGCACCCTGCCCAAGAAGAAAAATAGCTAACCGCTGAACGTGTTGGTAGCGATGAGGCTGGTATGGCCAACTTTATGATTTCATTTCCTGGAGCTACACATTTCACCTCCACAGGGACCATTCCAGTCACGTTTTTGGTGAACAAAGAAGGTGTTCCTATAAAGAAAGTACAACTCCCAGGTAAGTTTTAATATGTTAATAGTTTCATGTACTTTATCTAAAACATATTTTATCATGATTATTAATTTTAAATTAATGATAATATCTTTTTTCTATGTAGGAAACAATGATTTATACAAGGCCTTGGAGAGCAAGGCGTTGTTAATTTTTGGCCCAACCATATGCACAAGGTGGAATTCCCAGAATTCCAACTTGAAAACAGAACTTCTAGATTATCTAGAAGGCCTTTTTTGGGTGGGCACATTTGATAGAACAACGGTCGCCCAGGCAGTTCGAAAATATCTGAAATATATCGAGGACACCTATACGATGCAATTGAAAATTAACTCTAGATACGAGAATCGTCTCACAGTTCCATAGAGGGAGTGGAGAGTAGTCATCAATGGCAAAAAAGAGAAAAAGGCCAAGAAAGAAGGAAAAATTGTAACTGGACCCGCAACGTAATTACAACTTTAATTCAATAACTTTAATTTTCTCTATGTTTAAAATAAAAGTGTGCTACATAATTGACTTCATGCTTTTGATGATAGGTTGCCTCACACCTCGAAGGAAACCAAAGCTAGGATTGAAAAAAAAGGCCATCACAAGCTAGGCCAGGGTGGCTACTTGAAATTAGCTGCAAGAATTGTAAGTAGCTAAACATCTTATAATTAATTGTATTTCCTTCCAACATTTTTGTAATCCCATAAAATAACATTAAAAATACACAATCATATGTAATGTAGGGTGATGAATTTGGAACGAAAACCATAGACGAAGACAGAGAGATTGCTTTCCGTTCTAGCTATCAAGCCATAGTTGAATGTCGTAGAAGCTTGCGACAGGTCCCAAGATCCAGAATTCTTGATAAGGTAGAATGTTAATATTTCAATATGTTTGTTTTCATCCATAAATTTAATGTCTAACAACTTTGTTTAAATCAGGGGAGCAACACTTTGTACGATCAAAATAACCCAGTTGTAGAGAAGTGCGTTGAGAGTGAAATATTTCCAGAAGTACATGGTCCTCATGTGCAACCTGATCATTCTAGTGAGGACCAAGTTGACAATGCTACTATCAGTGATGGCCACAACGGTAATTAATTTCCACTTATAATTTATTCTAATTATAACTTTAGGGTTGTGTCCTTATAACGTTTTTTGTTTAAATGGCAAAGAATGTTGTACTTGAGCATCCTACCACCAGAGAGGAACATAGGGCAACAGTTCCAACAGTGACAACTGGTGCACTAGGTAAATAATTTCATTGCAATATTTTTTATTAATATTGCTGAAATAGTTCAATGATATTTAAAAAATGACAAATAAAATTTAATATGTGTATTTATATGTATGAATGTATTTTTCAATTGATTATAGATTCGTATTTGTTTATGAAGCTTCTCTCTCGTCTCGAGAGGTTGGTGGTGGTTCAAATCCCCTTAGAAGGCCATCAATAAGTGCTAGCAAGTTGCGTGAAGGTGGTGATATTTATTCCCCCGGAGGGGTTGGTGGTGTTGGTTCCCAGTAGAGTCGTTCTAGTTCTCAACAGTTTCAGGGTGGGCAAGATGCTAGCCAACCACATCGAGGTTGCCATTAGTTTGAATATTTTTTTTCATTCAATTTGTACAATTTTTTTTACATATGTTTTTTCTAATATACAAAATTTTATATATTGATTCAGAGGCTGAAAATGCTCCAAATTTTGGTCAAAAAAGATGTAGGTCAGAATGCTTCATTCAAGAAGAAGGTTGTCCACCCACCACGACTTTTCCGGTTGACATTTCCGATATACCGTTGGAAATAAACATGCAAAAATGCACCTTTGAAAGGTGTCAACAGCATCATGCAAAAATGTAGAGAGATCTCGTGTCTTTGACTCTACCTGCTAAGAGTCGAAAAAGCTTGGAAATAGTTACACATTCTTTAAGCGAACTAGTAGATGTGTACCAAAAGCTTGGGCCAACCATGGATATTTTTTTGGATGTCATGAGAAAAAGAAAAGAAACAGTGATGAGACCCGATAAATGGGAGGTGTTAAAGAAAGAGTTACAACAACAATGGCAAAGTCTATGTTTAATTTCAAAGAAGGGTCGAAAAGAAAGATGTTGAAGGTGCAATATTTCAAGCACTCTAATATAGCTCACTATTTGTATGATAGACACCTTGCGGCTTATGGAAGACTTCCATGGAATGACGAGGTTTCGCTTTATTTTTCAAAATTATTTTATGCAGAATTCTTTTTGCAAAGGAAACCCAGTTACAATGATTTTCCCTCTGAATTTTTTCATTCTAAGAAAGGTCGATTGTGTGACTGTAGGAGCGCTAGGCGTGATGCTGAGTTGCCTCGTCCTGAGCCACCATTGGTTAGTCGACCTGTTTGTGTCGAAACTTTGCGGTCAGAGATGGAAGCCACTTCTCAAATCAGTTGAGAAGCAAAGGATGCCATCATCGACAATTTTCATAATGGATTGGGTGGAGTCGATGTTTTTCTTAATCGACAAAGAGCATGTGAGAATGCATGCGCCAATTTTGTGTATTATACAGATGAAGAGATTGACAACATGAGTGTTGAAGATCTCAAAACATATGTAATGAATTGTCACAATGGTTGGCATGACCTAATTGTTCATGAGGAAGAGGGCATGGGAACGGTATGTGTTAATGGTTAGGATTCAATTATTTTAACACATACATACAGTTTGTAATAAATACATATACATGAATTTATTTGTATGTACATTAATCTAACAAAAATGTATCATTATATGTTAACACCATTTCCAGTTTTCACGCTTGATGAATGATGAAAATGTTAATATCACGTTCGGAGCCTTTAGTTCAAACAATCAAGATGGGTCTCACCATCAAGATATGTTGGCAAATGTTTTTTTTTAACTTGATATTTTTAAAATAAATAATTGTGCACACACGTATATTTTCATGTATATATAATAAAATGTTTTAAGAGATTCTAATTCTGTCTAATGTTTTTGGGATGGAGGTACCTTCTTCTTCCTTAGGAGATGTACCTTCTACTTCCTTAGGAGATGTGCCATGTTCAAAACAAGTATGGACAATTTTTCACTTTTAAAATTTATGTTTTTAAGTTATATATTCCACCTCAGAAAGTTCCATTAAAAAATGAGATATATCTATATCTTGAGTAAATTTTTGAATTTTAGGTTTTTGGATATTTTCTTTTGGAGCCTCTCTTAGGATATGTGTCAAATCCACCTGCAGAAGTATTTAATTTTTCACTTTTAAATATATATATGTTTTTAATATATAATTTATAAATTGAAGTTTAAAAGTTTTATCATAAATTGAGATCTTGAACTTGAGTTATTTTATACTTAGATTAAATGTTTTAATTTTAGGTTTCTATAGAGGATTTATTTTCTCCGCGGACTCTAGCGATGGAGATAGGAACATCCACAACATTTCAACGATTTGAACAAGTTGTAATATTATCGAAAATAAGTTTATATATATGCATTTTCATTTGTAAATTTTTAATATATATATATATATATATATATAACTATACATGTATATTGTATAGTTTAACGTGGAGATGTTCCCATGGGGGATGTTGCAGCTGACGAGCAACAAATGGAGAGGGAACCTCATGAGGTTTTGCATGATTTTTTTAAATTTTATTTTTTACGTGAAGTTCTATATATTCTCACTCAATTTTAAAACATCAAATTTTAATGTTTCTACATGCATTGTGTACAGGTTCCCCATGCTTCGTAGGATAGCTGGCGGATTGAGACTTTGTTGGGAAAGACACTACATCCATCTGTATTTGATGTATGATTTTTATATTTGATTGAGATTTCTAGTCTTAAATTTACTTTTTTATATATTATCTAGATGTAGTCATATATATAACTTGATACTTGATACTTGTGCGATCTACAAATTTTGGACATATTTTATGTGAACTACATTTGGTACATGTGAATGTGATATATAATGTTTTCAAAAATTATGTTTTGGATGGTTGAAGTACATTTGACATGTGAAGTAATGTTTTGTTATAATTTGTTTGGTTTTTAAAACTTAAGTTTTGGATGGTTGAACTACATTTGACATGTGATGTAATGTTGTGATCTATAAATTAATGTTTTTCTTTTGAACTACATTTGGCATGTGAAGTAATATTGTGTTATAATTTTTTTTGTTTTTAAAACGTAAGTTTTGGATGGTTGAAGTACATTTGGCATGTGAAGTAATGCTGTCATCTATAATTTTTTGTTAAATTAAAACTTAAGTTTTGGATGGTTGATCTATATTTGGCATGTGATATAATGTTAAATGTTTTTATTGGATAGTTGAACTACAATTGGCATGGCATGTGAATCAATGTTGTGATATAATCAAAATGTTTTTAAAACTCAAGTTTTCGATGGTTGAAGTACATTTGGCATGTGAAGTAATGTTGTGATCTATAATTTTTTGTTTGGATGGTTGATCTTCATTTGGCATGTGATATAATGTTAAATGTTTTTATTAGATAGTTGAACTACAATTGGCATGGCATGTGAAGTAATGTTGTGGTAATATATATATATATATATATATATATATATATATATATATATATATATATATATATATATATATAAACAATCATAAGATTCTAGATATTGTTAGATGTGTTGAAAACAATCATAAATTTTTAAATATATTATATAATGTATATATATCCAGTATTTTTCATCAATGCACATGTATAAAAAAGCTACTTTCGGTTAATTCCATTCTAGAACATATATATCTAGTACGTGCAACATTTTCATCAATAGACATGAAAACTATTTTAATAGTTAATTTCTTTCTAGAACATTATATTCGGTACTTCAACATTTTTCATCAATGTCGATAGAATTAAGCTACTTTTTATCAATGGCTATAGAATTAGCTACTTTCGGTTAATTTCATTCTAGAACATATATATTCGGTATGTGAAACATTTTTCGGCAATGCACATGGTAAAACTACTTGAAACCGATTAATTTCATTCTAGAACACACATACACACATATATATACGTGCAACATTTTCATCAATGCACATCGCTTCTCCTGGATTAATTTCCTAGAACATATCCGACCATTAGACAGACAAATTTTGTACTAGATTTTCTATTAGGAATAGAGATGTGGGTCAAATCCCACCAAAAGTCGGAGAAGTGCTCCGAGTCTCTTGTCTGAAAGGAATCTTCATACAAAAATATATTATGGATGATTTATTTACATTCCATACTTTTTACTAGAAAATCCCACTGGAAAAACTAGTCACATTCAGTCTGTGTATATATCCAGTACATGCAACATTTTTCATCAATGCACATAGAAAAACTACTTTAAGTTCATTGCATTCTAGAACATATATATTCAGTACGTGAAACATTTTCCATCAATGAACATAGTAAAACTAATTGAACAGTTAATTGCATTGTAGAACATATATATATATATCCAATACATGTAACATTTTTCATCAATGCATGAATAGAAAAGCTACTTTCAGTTGATCCTAGTGGGCATGTACCAAAACAATTTGTACATTTGCAAACACTTGCATAGATAACATAACAAGGCAGCTCAATTTTTAGTTGAGTTCTGGAAGTTCTAAAACATAATCCAAAGAGAATAAATTGTTGGGCAGTTCAATCAACAAAGTCTAATGGAATGCCATCTTCAATGATTCGTTCATGATCGGATTTTGACATTTTCCATTTTTTAATTTTCTTTTTTTTTCTTTGATTGAACCTCTATCAACTTTATGTGTGCTGCACACACCAAGTGACTATATTGACAAATTATGACATCAAGTTCATAGTCTTCAAAATAAATAAAAAATCCCCACTTTGATTAGTTTGTATGAAAAAATAACCTTTTAGTATAATAAATCCTCTTTCATATGTAAAATCGTGATCATTATAGTTTTATAATAATTTCATTTTTCGTTCAGTGCAACACATCAAATAATACTTCACATTTTCATCGTTGTCAGTAGGTTCAATTACACAAAACATCTCTTGCACAATAAAACAAACTTAACAAACTTATGTATTTAAACTTATTTATAGATCTTTATCATTTGAAAGAAATTCAAATGTTACCTTCTCTAACAAGATCAGAAACTCGATCACCATCGGATGATATTGTAGTCTCCTCTTATTGCATTTATTCAAACAATGCAACGAACATTTTTCCTTTTGTATTTAGCTCTGTATGTTTCCAATATTTTACATACATTTTGTTTTCACAAACTTCATTGGATTTTGTGTTGTCTATGCAAACATGACAAAAACAAGAATATTTTCTTTTATCCAATGCAAACACATTTCTAGACAACTTTGTTTTAATTGAATGTAATTTTTGAGTCCCTTTTATTTTTTCAATGTCATTTCCAATTGATCTATCTACTTCTTCGATCCCAATATGCCAGAAAAACCTTTATATGGAAAATTCAAAGAAGAATGTAAATATGATATCAAAATACAATCAAAGATAATCAAATTGTGATAAATGTACATTGTTTAAAATAATATATCCAATAAAAATTAAAATGAATGTACCTTCACACTTCCCTTGATCAGTTAGTCTCATGGCTTAGAGCAGGGATGCACCATTGAATAACTTCTTTATCATCCACAAGTTGGTTTACAGAGGGGTTAATTTGATATCTTCGAAGTGCTCGTTTTATGCATACCCCTGCACCGTCATGTTCTCCTTTTCCATGACCAGTCTCAAAGAAATTCCAACAATGTTTAATGAAAGTTTTCTTATGAAGACAACACAACCAAAACAATTATCATGTAAATTTGAATTGACCTGTGCATCCATCTGACCATATCCAATGTTCATTGAATGTTATTCCATGACTTTTCAAGGAGTCATAAATATTTCCAAAACAGTGTTGTACAAAATATGTATAATGTGCACGATCATGACTGATATAAAAGTGATATTATTTAATAACATGTTGATTTTCACTGGTGCTTTATATATGATCGATGTTTTTTTCAGCATGTCTATATAGAATATGGACAAGCATGGAGACTTGGTCAGAATGATAGTATTCACTCTAAATTTCATTTTGTGGAACAAATGTGTAGTTTTCTGCAAAATCAATTATTGACAAAATGGTCCCTGGTGGAAAAAATTCACGGGATTTTTTGAATTTCAAGTCTTTCCATCGAGCACTATGGGAATGCTTGGTGTATTTATAAATTTTTGCCTCAAACTTTCTCAAAAAGTCTATCACAAAAAATTCTTCTTCTCGTAATTCAATTCTTTTAGCACTATTTGCACCTTGAATTGATGTATGGATATATTCATATCTCTTCCATTTCACTTTCATGTTGGACAATGATTGATCATTTATATCAGTATGATATTTGTTTTGAAATTTAGTCAATTTTCCACAATCATCGCATTTTTTACTACCAACACATTTCTTTTCATAAAAGAGTTCATCGCTTTGTCTTTCACATAGAATTGGAGATATGAAATCAAAAATAGTAGAAGGAGGAGGTGAATCCTTCCAACATGTTCTACCAAAATTAATGAATGTGTCATAATATAACTCAAATTCCACATGATAACAAAAACAACAAGTGTCACGTACGGTGATAGGTTTTATATACCATGGCTTTTGTTGAACAAAAGCACTGATTGACACATGAATTTCATGATTCTCTTCTTTGAACTTGTTGAAAAACTCTATCTGAGTGGTTTCCAAGAAATTTTTTTCATGTTGTTCGTACTGATTTCATGTTATTCTTCTTCGCATCACATGCTTTGCAGTTGGTGAAACATGCAAATTGTTCTTCCAATATTCATATTTATTTTTTTAACATTTTCTCCAAGTCTATCTTTGTATGGTTGCCTACAAATATCTCTCCAACAAGCGAGTTAATCATTTACATCTATTTGCAACCAAAAATTTTGATGTTTGTGAAAAAAATTTCGTGGGGTTCCTAATGCTCATGCCATAGATTTTACCAAGTGATTATCTTAAGTACTTGATGAAACTACTGCCATATGTATTTCTCTACGTAAAACTGAAACATTTTTCTATCTAGATCTTCTAATTGAATTTATAACACTATTTATATTTTGTATCACATTTTCCTTCATTTTTTTATCTTTGGTTGATTTTCGAATACCCAATAAAGTCGTACCTTCTTTTAATTTCCTTAATGATAGGAGACCTTTCAACATTTGGGCTTGAACTGTCACATTTTCCTTTATGAAGTACGTATCAAAAATGCGGTTAACACGATATTATATATAATGGTCAGCTCTTTTATCTCCATATGTGTGAGTGTCAACATTTTCTAACATCTCATCATCGACATTGATTTCATCTGTACATATTCGAATGAATAGTACATAATAAGTTTACATATTCAATAAATAACTAAATTAATAAATATATGTATAATTTCAATAATACATGCATGTGTTCAACATATATATATATACATATACATGCCTTGTGATTCAATTTCTTCACTTGAATTTCTTTCAACATTTTCACCATCTTCAATCATTGGTTCAATATCTCTTTCACTTTCTCTTTCAAAATTTTGTATCTCATCATCAATGTTTTGAGGAATATCTCTCTTTGTTTACATTGCAAAATATTTTTCAAATTAGTTCATCAAATAAAAATTAAGCTTCATATTTTACACTAGGAAAATTTTAAATATATCAAACTCATAAAATTTACATTTACATACCTACTTCAACTTCTAGTTGAGGTTGATTTTCCCATTCAATATTTGAGAGTGGTTCTATCTTTCTTTTGCAAGATTGTCTCGTCTATTCTCTACGCTCCTCACGGTTTATTTTTCGAATAATATTTTCTCGTACAATTCCTTCGATCTCCCATGAGTATGAAGTCCAAAAAATTTCCTTCAAAAATTTAGACAAAAACTCAATTAAAAAAAACACCACAAAAGATTTAATTTTAAAAGAACGCATTTTAAAAATTTTGCAAAAAATACATACTTCAATAAAAAACACTTACTTTAAAAATTCCGAGAAAAAAATGCTTTATAAAAATGAAACAAAGCTCAAAATATTTCCTTCCAAGTCCTACAAAAAAAATTCATTTAAAAAGTTAGAGAAAAACTCATTTTAAAAAATCATTATAAAAGATTTACTTCAACCCAAAACATGTACTTTAAAAAAATGTGACTTCAAAAAATGCCTCCAAAAAATGTCCATTGAAAATTAATTCCAACTTCTTAAAAAATGCCACTTTAAAAAATACTTCAAAAAAGCCTCTAAATAAATATCACTTTAAAAAATACTTCCAAAAAAGTCCAAAAAATGTCTTTTGACTATTAAGCCTAAAAAGAGTCCTTTCGAAGTTAAGCCTAAAAATGTCCTTTCGAAATTAAGCCTAAAAAGAGTCTTTTGAAAATTAAGTCCAAATCCATACCTTCAAAAACAATGAAAATTAAGCCCAAATCCATACTTTCAAAAAAAAGGTATCACATACCTCCAAGAAGTGTCCTTTGAATGTACCTCCAAGAAAATTCCTTAAACCCAAAACAATCCTTTGCAAAAATTTCCTTTGAATGTACCTCTAAGAAAAGTCCTTAAACCCAAAACAATTCTTTGCAAAATCAGACCAAGACCTTTGTAAAATCAGACCAAATGTGCGAAAATAATGAATGATTTCACGACAATTTACATTACCACGAAATGTTTTTTGGAGGGGTTTCGTGGTATTTTCCGGCCGACGGAAAATTGGGTAAAAGTTCGGCCGAAATTTTATACAAAATTCGGCCAAAATTTTCTGTCGTTAGACTTGACAGGCCATCTGCGCAAAAAGCAATTCGGCCTATTTTTTTTTAAGAGTTCAGCCAAACTAACGCGTCAAAAATTACACAGAACCAAGATCTGAATACGTATCTTCAACTTTGGACTGATTAAACTCCATGAAACATTCTGAATTAACTGTCGGAACCATGACAAACATTTTCAGAATTGAATATACTTTAATGAAATATAACTTTTATGGAATTTCATAAATATTTTCTAATTTTAATTAATTTTGTAATAAAACGGGTGCAAACAATTTCTGAAGGTCATTATGATTAAGTGAAATCATAATTCTATATCTTTCAAAATACATTGTAAAAAAATTGAAAATATTATGGTGCATTACATTGGTCTGTCATCTCTAATGGGTAGTTTTTTATATTTTTAGTTTTTAACTTATATGTTAAGAAATTTCTTGCGTCGCGAAACATATTCAAAATATGCAGTTTTTTCATATTGGACTAGTTCAAAAAACTCTAGTAATTATGATATGCATCCATTGGCTTTGTAAATATGATGAAACAAAAGTAAACTCTGTCTAGATTATTGTAACACATTTTTTTTCTCAAAAACACAAAGTTTCAAGGAATACAACATTACGTATTAACATGAATCCTTATGAATACTTTGATTGTTAAAAAACACACACATTTAAAGAAACGCTAAGTTGACATATCAAATGTGTATAAAAAAATTCCAAAAAATAAGTAATAGAAAGCTAATAAAATTTCTAAAAAATTTTATTTTTATCGCAAAATGAAATTCTAAACAGAAAAATTATTTTAGCTTGCAGAAAGTTGAAGAACGAAAAAAAAGGAAAGTTTTTTTCTCAAAAAAGGGCAAAAAGTGTAACCCAACTTCACATTTTCACCAAATGAAGGATAGTGTGTTTAAGGTCATAATCTATTAACGAGTTGTAAGGATGAAGTGTATTCATGTATTTGTGGGTTAATTTATTTGAACTCATCATGTGTTAAGGGACAATTATAGTTAGGGTCATGAGGGTTAAGATTGATAATGTGTTAGGTTATTAATGAGTTAAAGTGTTAGTGAGTTACATGATATAAGTTATAAGTATGAGGAATAGTTTGTCTAGGTGGATAATAATAAGAGGATTCATTGTTTTGTGGGTTATTTTTTGCTCTTTTTAAGGGGTTATAGTGTATCAAGCATAGATTGTGTTAGAGGTTATAAGGCTTTAGCAATGGAGTATTTAGGGTGGTGATGATTAAGCGTTAAGATGTGTTAAGGGGTTAATGTATTAGGGGTAATGTGTATAGTGTTAAGATAATTATAAAGATATAGTGTATTAGGAAGTTAGTGGGCTTAAGAGTCAATATTTAAAAGTGGCATAACATGTTTAAAAACATAACATGTCTACTTCTACATGGGGTAATGTGTCTAAGTTCAAGTTAATTATAATGATATAGTCTATAGAAGTTAATGGGTTAAAGAGTTAGTGTCTAAATATATCACAACATGTTTACAATCACAACATCTCATAGTCATAGCATGTATAGGAGGTATAATTTGTTTTGAGTTCATAGTTGCATGTTTACGATCACAACATGTCTAATGTCATAGTCGCATAATGTATAATCGATATAATTTAATAGAGTTCATAGTTGTTTTACAATGCATAGTTGGATAATGACAACAACATTTAACAGACAAAACTCCAGTAATAATATTATTACTACTAGTCTTCCAATATTATTCATGTTTTTTTTTTTTATATATAAATTTATTTTGATATAAACAAGATTATTGTGAAACCCAACATAAACTATGATCTTTGTTCCCTCTCGTTTCTAAAAGACACACACACACACACACACACACACACACACACATATATATATATTTTCCGATAAGTAATATGGAGTATCCCTAATAATTTTAACCATGGCTCCTCCACAATATATCATCTATAAAAAGGACTCCTCTATCATCCAAAAGGAATCTCTCCTACATGGGTTGGGTAGGAATTTAAAATGTGAAACACTTAGTCAAATTTGATGGTTTATATAACTTTAATGCCCATTTTGATCATTTTAATTAACATTTAAGAAGAAAGAAAAAAATTGACTTGATTCCATGGCTACTTTGTAATAGGGAATTTACCCATCAAATTCCTTTAGGAGCACTATAGACAATGTAGAAACCTCAATCACAAAAGGGAAATGACATTTTCAATCCACAATCTCTCAACATCGTAGGAATGATTGAAGAGTTGAAATATGTTCAGATTTTTATACAGTTTAAATAACAAGACGCCATGGTAAACCAAGAATTATTAAAAAATTCTAGACATAATTGATATAATTTTTATCATAAAATATTAAACATGATGTACTAAGTCACCATAATTTATATATTTTTTTATCTTCAAATATGAAATATGATGCACTAAGTCAATTGAATACCATTGTATTCTCATCCAATAAACATATTAAACATGATTCACTAAATCAACACAATTAATATATTTTTATGGTCAAATATAAAATATGATACACTAAGTCAATTATTAGTTTATTATATTTTCATATTATCAATTAAATACCACTTTATTCTCATTCAATAGAAAATTTTTGAAACTCTTTAAATTTTCCATTTATGTTTTATAACCATATGTTTCCATATTAAGTAAGTGAGTCATGCGCGCCAATTTTCTACAGACGTGTTTTTCCTCAAATCTTGAGCTCTTAACCAGTAACGACACATGAATGCAGCCAGAATTAAGAGAACAAAACTAATCATTTTTGCATGCTCCCTATGACCCGATCTATCCAACCAGATTCCAGGTCAATCCTTACCTTATAGAGAAGGTACGGTGCAATGTTCAAAATTGAACACATCGGAGCCCTTCACAAGCCCTCTGGCACGTCACAGAAGTATTTAACAAAATTTCCTAGTTAAAAAAAAATTAAAATATGAGTTTTACAAGTTTTTTTAAAAAATTTGAATAATTTTATGAAATTCCATAAGAAGGGTAGTCAACTTGTGAACATTTTTTAAAAATTTAGTTTTATATATCACAATTTACCAATTTATTGAATTCGGTTGTCAGAAGTCTAGAATGTAGTTCGAGTTGTCAGTGGTGACTCGACTCTAGACTCTAGGTTGTTTTTAAAGGTTTTTGCAACATTGAAGAAGATTAATTGTAAGAGCACTTGAGCATGGAGGTTGTTGAGTGCTACTAATTCTAACCCAACAAACATAACGGGAGGCTCAACAATGGTTGATATTCCCTGCCAGTGCGAAGACTTTTCTTTTCTCATCTTATCTAACCAGAGAAGAATTGCAATCTAAAGAGCCCTTTTTACAGTGAAAGGGTCATTCCTGATTCCGAATCCTCTGTTGCACATTCATACTTTGGACTCAAGAGTCAACATCTCTTCAATTGAACGCAAACAAAAAATGGGTATGTTGCAGCCTTGTCCCTCAACCCCAATCTGATTTGGTTCTGATTTTTTCTTTGTGATGTCGTCTGAAACGAAGAGTTAATAAGCCCACATTTTACTTAGACCCCACATCTCAGAGTCTTGAATCCTTACAAGGCCTCTAGAAATCTATGGCTATAATAGAGGCTGAAAATTTTGGAATGTTTCCATTTTCCAGTTCCTTGAGGAATTCAAATGGATTTTACTTTATGTGCATTCCTTCAAACCCATAGTTTCTCCAACTTTCTGAGGATTATGGTCATACATAAGAGTTTCTAATGGCGTTGTTTCTTGGTAGGAATTATATGTTCTAAATGAGACATCTAAAAGAGGGGATGATGAAAAGTCCATCTTTTTAATTTCATGATTGAATTGAGTACTGAGATAATCTGATCCAATGCTGGTTTGAACTTGCCTTTCCTCCACCTTTGGACCATTCAATGTAGATCTATTTAAATATACCTTGCAGACCGAATCTCTCGTGATGAACTGTATGGGCCCCAATCCATGCTTTCCTCACTTTGCTATCTCACTTCCTCACTTAAATAAATATTTTGATCATCATGGAAACAAAGATCCCCCTCATGTATATTTTCTACTTGCAAGGTTCTACAAGGGGATTATGTGAATTTAGTTATTCTCTCTTCATGGGTGGCAACAAAATATGAGAAGGCTACAAGTGCAGACGCTAAGCTTCATCAATAGACAACAATGTTGTTTTGGATGGAGTTGGGTGCTCACAAATGGATGCGTCTGCATACATTATAGCTTTGGAAAACACCTCTGATACACATTGTGCATCTTTACTTGATAAATTGTGTGCACAATCTTACCCTTTGTTTTCGAAACACTGATGGTCTATGAGAGCAGATACTAATACATTAAGAGCAACACCTGAGGAAGACACAAGAAAGTCAGGGTCCACTAACTGCATGTCACATGGAGAAGAATGCTTCTCATACACTCCATTTAAAGATGAGGGAAAGGAAGAGCTCGAAATATTAATGAATGGAGAATAGTAAGGAAATGACGACGAAAAAATATTGGAGATGGAAACTGAGAAAAGAATCTCTGGATATGATTGACCAGACACACCCTTGGGAAGTTTTTGTTTCAGTTGATCACTTCGTATTCTTTACTGAGAAGTGGATGAAGATAAATCACGTGAGGCACATAATCCCACCTTAGAAGTCACACCATCCATGTCCATTGGAAGGACCTGCCTAGGAAGCATCTCTTGTGACTTTATAAGTTGAATTATATTTTCCATGTTATCGAGGGCCTTCGACACATTAACCTCGATTCTCTCACACAAAGCTTATAACCTGTCTATACATTCAAATATATCTCCCATATTCCGTCCATGGTCTTCTTCACAATGCCTATTACATACCTTATTCATATTTATGTACTCCACGTATTTAAAGCTGCATTCTTGAGAATATTTTTCCATTTCTGGATTCAAAAAAAATTGTCTCACTTGTTCATTGATCCTGCTCTTTTACTTGATTCTGAAAAGTTTCCACCTAATCCACCTTAAATTTTCTTCCCATATATTTCAACATGCCTCTAATTATTGTCAAAATCATTAACAGATTCTCCACCTTCATTTGGGGAGGCTCCTGCACTAAGTACAGAATGAAACATATTTTTTTGATATAAAAGAAAACTGGTTAAATATATTTCAGCTGGATACCTACCATAAGATACATGTTCTTGTGTTGAAACTGGTGATTTTGTCATGGAAGAATTGGAGGTAGTTGAAGATCCTGACAGATAATATTCACATTCTGACAAATCACTCTCTTCGCTACCATTGAATGAGCCTACAAAAAAAAATCTTGTCTTTGACCAAACCCACCCGTTGACATCTGTAAAATACTTGGAATAATATTTTCCAGTAAAGAGCCTCCAACTGAGCTACCAAAAGGATCGAAATGACTGCTGAAACCTATGTGTTCCATTTCTTCCATGACTGCTGCAATAGTGGTGGGATGGATATAGATTTCTTCAACTTCAATAAAATGTTTGTCTTGAGCAGATGGCAACTGATTCGCCAAATAGTCATATACATGCACGACTTAGGATTTACTATCTCAATTTTTTCCTTGTAGAATGTCTTTTCCGGCCTTAAATTGTTTGCAAAAAAAGGAGGGATTGAATTATCCTCTTTTCTAGCTTTTTCAACCTATTTGGTTTTCTTTTGAACATTCAGATGTGCTTACTGTTCCTATGTTCTCCTCTAGAGAATGCACATGAAAATATTTGTTACTGGTAGGATGTTCATGGATATTCTTCTCTTTAAGATATTTGATCTTCCAATGATACTCATTAACTGATATTTTTTGTTTCTTGTTCATTGCACCTTCAATATCATTCACTATTTCAAGACAAGATGCAGCTACCAACTCACAAGAAGAATCCAACCAAAGGGAATTAGAAAGCTTTACATCAAACCAACTATCCTCATCACAGTTGGGAGACTCACCTTTAGTAATATATTTTGGAAACTCATTCACATCCCTCTGCAACATGTTATGTGGGATCCCAACTTTCATTTTGTCAAGTATTGCCAAATTCTGCCTGTGAATTGATTCTACGTAAGGTTCCTTGACCTCCTCAAATGCCTGAGTTCTATGTTCTTCCATTGAACTTACAGAACTGTTGAAGAACCTATTCATGAGCCTGGCTCCATTAAGTGGGTCACCTTTTTTTATTTTCTTCAGAAATAGTTTCTTCTTCACAGTTGGAACGTAAATCCTCTAGCATTTTCACAATGGACAATGCAGACATATTTATTGTCACTATGAAGCTCTCACAAACTTTATAATTCATACAGTTGAGCAATACTTATTAAGCAAATGTTGTGAAATTTTCATGGTCTTTCCATAAAATTGACTGCACCGAAAATGACAGCCATAGATTTAGAGAATCCTAAACCACTGATTAAGAAAATAAAATCATGAAACTCTTTAAGAAACTCCATTTCTAATATTTCATTTCAGGTCTGGTTGACATTTAGTTTTACCTTGATGAACTAATATCTTGACCTACAAATCCGTCACTTCACTTTAGTGGAAAAACACAACAATTTTGGCAACTAACGTCGAATTCTACCAAATATCACAAATAAAATTGTCTTCAATTTGGTGAACCTCAAATCAAAATACAAACCTAAAAGTTATTTCATTAATGAAATTCAGATAAACTTTTTAACTAAATTCAAATAAAATTTTGACTCTCTTAAAACCTCTACATATATGGAAAACTCCACTTTTATGGAAAATTTCAATACCAAAAAGTGATTTAACTCTCTTCTCCTTACTTTTGATTTGATTTAAACCCACTTTGATTGTATATTTATTTTTTTAATTGAAGAAGTTGTTCGGCTCTCTTTTCCATACTTTTTATTTGATTAAATTCACTTTTATTGTATATTTGATTTTATTTCTGCCAAAACTTGTTGTGATATGATGTGACTCTTTTGTTTTGGTACTGCTGTGGTGCTGCTTCTTGTTGTTTTTTTATTCAAAGGGTATAATGTTAAAGTTAATGTTGGCTCCACGTCTTTTTCATTGGTGGAGATTTATGTATTCTTTGCTATGCAGATCTAGGATGGTATTAGGAAAAGGAATGTTTCTAGTCAATTTGTTATTGGCAGAGTTCTCCATGTTGTCTGGAATCTTATCTTCAAAATAGTTTTTGCTCACAAAGATAGCATCCATATCCTTCTTGTTGAAGAGCTCTGTAGGAATAGATTATAGGACCTATAACGAAATTGAATCTCAGATCCAAATACACCAGACTTTGCAATTCCAAAACCAAAGTAGGGATATTCCCTGAGAGTTGATTGAGAGTGGAATAACGAAGGGGGTGCTAGTACCAACAACAACCCTACACAGATCCCACAACAGATTTCTAATCATGCTGCTCTTCTTCCATCCTATTCCATGAGCCTTATTTCTAACTTCCCTACGTTTTCCAATCTCCTTTATCCGAGTGGTATCCATCTAAATTCTTATAATAATGTCTTCAAGACTTATGCTGACATTGCCAATGACATATTTCAATAATGCAAGATGGAACTTGCTTCACTATGTATATGTAACAGTGTTTTATTAATATAAAGATTGTTGGTTTTGACTTTCTAAAAATTAAATGTGAAAATAATACATTGTGATAATTGAAATGTTTTTTTTTTTTTTTTTTAGCTTTTCATTATAGAAGGATGACATGAATATATGTGCTTCGAATTGAAATTAAAACTTGCCCTTCAAATTTAATCACTGATACAGTACATTAATGCTTCCCAAGGAAAAAAGTGAATGATAACTTGCACTTTTCTTCGGAATCAGATTTCCACTACAAGATTTTTAATTTTTTCAATTTAAATACAGCAAATCCGGGATCGGCAAGAAATTTACTCGTGGAAATGGAGTTATCTACACCGGATGGAATTTGACGGGCATTTTTCCCGTCATTAACCATTTTACACGTATTTGCAGGTTAAAATATATTGCTACCCGTTTTCTCAGACGTGTGAGGAAGGAGAGAAAACTTCATTTTGACGTTTGAAAAAAAATTGAAAACGTTCTTATATGTCTATTTTATATTTATTAAAATAAATTATTTTTATTTATTAAAATTTTCATTTACCAATTGTATTTTTAAATATTACTATATTCTTATATATTTATTTAATTCTTATGTCTATTTTTATATTTATTAAAATTTTCTATTTTTCATTTCTTAAAATTTTCATTTAATTGTATTTTTAAATATTACTATATTCTTATATATTTATTTTCTATTAGGCGTACATTTCTTAAATTTTAATACAGTACATATTTATAACTATTTATTTAAACATTAATAGAAAATATACAAAGCTTAACTTGATTTGTGCTGCCAAATTCTAATTACAGAAAAACTACCTCATTCCCAAAAAAGAATAAAGCGTTGGCTAGCTTTCAAAAGATTTGGTTTCAAAAATTTCAATGGTGACTTTCTACACCCATCATATTGAATTTCAATAGTGAGTTGATGTAGGCAGATTCAAACACCAAGGATGAATCGGTGCTGAAGTTTCAATGGTTTCTTGCTGCACGTAGAGTGTGAATCGGTGCCAAAATTTCATGGTGAGTTGTTGCCGCTAGTGCCCACAATTTCTATGAGGTTGGAGCTTGCGGCCTGTAGCATGATAAGTCCAAAGTCCAACACACTTGCAAGTTGGGCTCTCAATGCCCAGTAATTTAATTTTCATAGTTTAGTGATAAGGAATCAACATCAGAGACATTTTTCACCAAATCCATTGCCATTTTTCACTTAATCTGGAATTGAGTTTTGAATTTTAGATAAAATATTCATATTATGTCTCTCAACTATGCAATGAACTTTCAAAAATAATTTTAGATAATTGATTCAATAGAATTTACAAATAATTTAAATTTATTTAATGCCATTAATTTATTTAATTGAAATTATAGACAATCAAATTTAAATCTTGTTCAATTGGATTTATAAATAGTTTAAATTTAACTAAATTTACAAATAGTTTAAATTTATTTTACAAACCAACAGTTAGAGATAAAAAATTATTTAATTCCGTTAATTTATTTAACTGGAATGAAGGAGGTAGGGTGATCTTTCCATCCTAGTCCTCTTTTTGAAAGCAGCTAAATTCTCTTTTTGAGAGCAACAAATTAAAAATGGGCAGAAAATTAAAAATGGGTAGATGTGCTGACAGAAGATATTTTATGAGCACCACCTAATCTATGAAAGTTTTGCACTTATTTTTTCCAAACTAATAGAATGGGTATATATAGACATGCTGTTTTTTTTCCCTTAACAATATAACAGATTGGATATAAAAAACTATGCACATCACATTGCTTCTAGTTCTATTTTTTTCAATTAAATATCAAGTTTTTATAGAGTTGAAGGTGAAATCAATAATTACTTGTTAAGCAATAACATTAAATTTAATATCAGTAGCTGGTTTTTTTTAAAGTGATCTACATTTATTTTCTTTTCATTTCATTTCATTTTATGTTACAGGAAGTGATAGGAGAAGACTAGATTTACAAGGTTATACATAGTTGTACTTGTTTTCTTACATAGTTTTCCTTTTCCCAATGAATGAAATTATGCAAAGAGTTAATTTTAATTTTGGATTGTGGTTAGTATTTGAAAACAGAAGGTCATGTTGTTTTAAACTTGGTGGATGCTCAATTTTTGTTTTTTTGTGTGTTTTTCTGTAGACGAAACTAAATTCTAACCATACGACTATGGGTGACGCAAAGTACAGATTCCTCGCAAATTGGATTTGGGGTTTTCTGGCCACATAAACTAGGAGGACAATTGAAAACTAAGGCTGAATCACCAATATTTCCTTCTCACAAAAACTACCAGTAGGTGGTCTCTAATTTTTACTTTTAGTTTTAATTATCTAGATGAAATATGGTGAATTTAATGGTTTGTTTTTTTAACTTGGTGGATGAGTTTTTTTCTTATTTTAAAAACCAAACACATGGTGCCAATTTCTTTGAGTAAATTATGTCGCCTATCATTTAGAAATTTCCTTATTGTGTTTTATTTATTCATTGTAAGTGCAGTTTTTTTTTCAAAATTATGTGAATTCTAGTTGAACATTTCAATGCAATTCTTTTTTCGTTATTTTCTAAAAAACTCTCATTTTAATTAAAAGCTAACTTTGTTTTTCTAAGTTGTTACAATGTTTATGATTTGGAAAATTAATTCATAATTAATTTTTCTATGTTTGCATTGCCACTAGCTTGTCATGAGAGACACTTATTAACTTGCACTAACTTGAGAGATTGTTATTAACTTGCACTCACTCTTTCCTAGTATTTGCTTTATATCAATGTAGCAATGCCCATGAAAATTTATAATACAATGTGTTATTTTCTCAAATTTGTACTAAATTATTCTCTAAATTTTAATTATGTTCCAATAAATTGTCTTCTAATTCATTAATTTAAAAAAAATTTAAGACCTATATTTTTAATAAATTGGAGGCTAATTTTTTAATCAAACCTGTATTGGTGAAGGGTTAATTTATTATGAAAACATCACCAATGAAAGGCAAAATTTTAAAGATAACGTTTCTTGAAGGGGAACATAATGACCTAAAACGTCAAAAAAAAGTTCTGTGACGGGTAAGGAGAAATCCAAATTCCAACCCTGATCTACACTACACACATATGTAGCCAACATACCTGACAAACAAAGCAATAACTATAAGAGAGAAAAAGGTCAATCCTTACCTTATAGAGAAGGTACGGTGCATTAACGCTTCCCAAGGAAGAAAGTTCATGATAACTTGCACTTTTCTTCGGAATCAAATTTCCACTACAAGATTTTTTATTTTTTAAATTTAAATACAGCTAATACGGGATCGGCAAGCAATTAGCCAACATACCTCACAAACAAAGGAATAATTATAAGAGAGCAAAAGCATGTTGGAACCACTCATTAGCTATTACATACCACAGATAAATCTAGCTTATTTAAATTATTCTATGTACTGCGCATCCCTTCAATGTCAGACAAAAAGATATGATCTTCTTTTCTCCGGCCCAAACATATGCCTGATGAGAAATTTCGAAGCCCAAACTATTGAAATTATCAGCACAGCACGTCTGAGAGAAGCTTATACCGACGACCCAGTCCACCTTTGGTAGGGCTGCTCTGAGAAGGAGTACGGGGCACGTTTCTGAAGCTTTCACCAGACAACTCCCAGTCTTGTGTGGGACTCGACGGCTGCTTGCTACCTCCAAATTTGACACGGAGTTTAGGCGTGATCTTAGCACTACCCTTCCTGAGTTTCTCAGTGGTTACCGATGCAGCTTCCTTCATGGCGCTTGCTTCACTGGCAGCTACCTCCTTGGCCTTCCTACTATCCATTTCCTGCAATTCAACATTCCTTTTCTGTCTCTGATTCTTTTCCTTCTCTTCTAAGTCGAGGCACCAGTCACATACGTTCAATCCGTCTGATTCCAACTGATCAGAGTATAATCTGCTACAATATCTGCAAAGAGTGGCGGCATATGCACATACAAGAAAAACAGGGTATCATATGAAAACCATGTGGATAAAGGACATTAGACGCTATGATTCTGAAAGAAACAGAGACTCACATGTGTTGAAATCGGTGGTTGCATCTTTGGCATCTGAACAAGCTTTCCTGAAATCCAACGTCGCCACACATGCAGCATTCTCTTCCCTTCCCTAATTTCTTAGTATTATTTCTAGAGCTGCAACATTGGGTTTCATTTGCTTGGAGATCCATACTACTCGAGGGCCAGCTACTTTTCTCCATGGATACATGCAGCTTGCCTAATGAAGCCTCGATCTTAATATTATAGATAAATGTTTGCTGACGCCTACAAATATCGAAAGCAGTGCCTGTCCACATTCAGAAGGCTTCAGGCATCTGTATCCAATACTAGCATGATATGCTTCAACCCAAAGCAAAAGAACGGACACGTGCCTTGCTTCCTGAGGAAGGACAGGACAGGACAGATTCATGGTGGGCAGTCAACTTTATGAGAGCGTTGTTATATACGTATCCGCAGAAGCTGACACAACATCCGTTCGGGAGAAGCAAAAGGTAAGGAGCAGCCAACTTCTTCTGGTTGGTGCATCATGTCATGTGGGGTCCTCTCACGCTCAACTATCAGATCCGAAGTCTCCCCAGGGCTGGAACTTCGATTCGTACACGAGGTGGATGCGAATGGTTGACACGACAGCTGCAGTAAAGGATCTCGCATTAAGAGTGACGCAATGTGTTTGCTTTATTTGGAACTCTATTGTCACTGCAAATTTGTGTGGACTTCAACTTTGTCACTGCATCAGTGTTTTCAACCTTCGGATAGTCGTTAAATTAACACTTGGGATGGTTAGTGTTGGTTATGAAGTTATTATCAGAATTATTAGGCGATGGTTTATAACGGGCTAATACTTTGGATCTTTGGATCTTGGGTTGGTAACATGATTCTTTATTTTTATTAAAAATATTTATAGAAAAAAAAATCTTAATCAAATAAAAATAATTTTTTATTGACCAAAATATAAATATATATTTTTATTATAGATAAATAGGAGTTATAGATAAATATGTTTATGAAATATGTGTCAATAAAAATGCTTATTGTCAAAACCAAAACATAACATACTCGTGAGTCTATTTGATTTTTATTTTAGTTTATCCATGAAATTGGTGCACAATAGTTGATTCGAAAGATGTCAACATACTCGTGGATCTGTTTGATTTTTATTTTAGTCTATCCATGAAATTGGTGCACAATAACTTATTCTAAACATGTCAATGAAATTAATTCATGTTCCCCGATCGGAGTGCCACACGGGTGAAGGACAGAGTGAGGTGGCACACACTGACGTGCAGCACATGGTCACCGAAGAATAAAACCGGCAGCGGGCCGGCGCAGCAATACATAACCACGCCAATTTTTATGATTGCCAGCGATTTCGGTGATGGCCAACTAACCTTGTCAGACAAACTTGGGAAACAGCGCTACTAGGTGAAGGGGTTAATGAATGCCAAGGTTAGGAAAAACTGCATTGTTTCCCAGTTGAAGTTTCAGGCGAAAGGTGCAGGTGCAGAGGGGAAGAACAAGCTTGGGGCTTTGCGACGACGAATATACACCTAGTATGTCATATATCTCCTAACAATGGATGCCTCGTCTACTTCGAATTCTATTGCGGCCTACTCTGTTTCGGATGGAGGTTTTCAATTCTCTCAGACCTTGCATGACTTTCAATTTAACAGTCATAGCTTGAATCAAGTTAACAGTGATAGCTTTAGCTCGAATTGTGGTTACATTGTCTGCACAGACCTACCAGGGTTTATAAGTTTAACTGCGTTCTTGTCGCCTAATTTGTTTTTTGTTCCAGTTGGAATTATAAGTCTAATGTTTCTGGTTCCAGTCGGGGTTATAAGTCTAATTGTGTTATTATCGCCTAGTTCGTTTTCGGTTGTAGTCGGTCTTCATTCATGGGTCTCTGTGGTTAATTTATGTTTTTACATTTCCTCTTGTTCCTGTTATATGATAGATAATGATAGGCTTCAGACCCAGAATCTACAAAATTACGAATTAGCCTGTATGGCCTATAATGAGTATCTTGCCACTGCGGCTTGACGTTACCCTCTTTCCATCTATGTACATCCGCAATCTCTCAGTCATAAGGCTGGTTTCTTGTTGGGGCAAGGGGTAATTCTTCCTAACCTTAGATTACAGTCTTGCATGCATAATCTTTGGGTCGTAGTCTTGCAGTCTTGCATGCATAGTTTCTGGGTCGCAGTCTCAGAGTCTTACATGCATAGTCTCTGGGTGTTCAAAATATGGGTGTCAAAGCGAGTCAACATGTCTCTTTCTGTGCCAAAGTCTGTCAAAATTTCTCTTTCCCTGCCAGAGTCTAAGTGTTGTGGTCTGCCCATGCACTTCTACCCTACCCTTAGTAGGCTTCACTATATTTACTGCCAGGAGGCAACGCCCGCTTTTGTGGGTCCTTTTAATTTTTGTTTTTACAAAACAATTATTGACTCTCTGTTACCGTACACAGGACTCTATAAAGTTTGTACAAGTGTTGTTCAAGAATTCGCCAAGATACAACTACATCACTGTCAGAGGAAACCACATATAAAGATGGTTAAAACGGTTTAAAAAGAGTACAAGGGAAAGGGGATGTAGAAGCAACCTACACCCACAGTGCGAACTGGGAAAATGGGAAGAAAATCAAAGGAGGAGGTCATGTAAAACCTCTTTGATGCATACTCTCTAGGTAACCATCCACAGGTCAAGAATTTGATTGTTGGTTGGGAAAGAGAAAGAAATAATAAAGAGGAAAGTGAAATCCAAGAAGAGGCACTGGAGTTCATCAAAGACCCTAGTAATACTAAAGGAAGGTTGTCCCTCTTTCACCAGTCCATTCACACTTACTGGACAATAAAATGTGTTCTGGCTAAGGCTCTTATGAGTATTCAGGAAATAGAAGGAGACCTAAAGGTTGCCTCTACAGTGCAGGATATTAAAAGGGAGATTCAAGAAATTTGGGTACCCCAATAACATGGATTAATTCGTCTCAACTGTATAGATCGCCAGTTGCAAAACATGCAATAGGTGGATATGCTTGGGTCGAGCATGAAGGATCGGGCTCCAATAGAATCTTTGGATGACTCACACAGTGCTTTCTATGGTTTTGATATATGTATTTTGCGGTTAGCATTTACTTTTTACAGTTTCATCAGTATGTCAAATATACTTATTCATATATAGTTTCTAGCAGAATACTAAAGTTGTTTCAACACTAGATGGTTTTTAATGCTTTAAGATGGCCAATAAATTTCCTTCAGATAAATTGAGGCCACCAAATTTTGATATGTTAAACCTACTCCTTTTTATAATAAAAAATAAATAAACACCACTAAACTTACAAAAAAAAATTAATTTAAATGTAATTATTGCATAAAACAATTTTATTTACCATTTATCACAAAAACCATCTCTCATAAAATGAGATTATGCGAAAGCCCAACCCCTCTTTTTGGGAAAAAGGGTGAATTTTCCAATACTAACCAAAACATGCCATCATGCCCAGTCTCGATTCACGGTGTAAAGGTCCCAGGCTTGTAGTTATCGTGTCGAGAAAATAAAGTACGCTCGAGACTGATTTTGCAATTGGACGATTGAGAGAGACTTCCGGCGTAGCACTTCATATATCCTTTTCGGTGCTTAATTCTCACAACAAATACGAATACATTCCCCGTAAAAAAAGAAAAAAACCGATTTTATGGTTTCGAGGAGAGAAGAACTAATCTTCCTCGGGAAAAATAACCCCAAATTATTTTGGAAGGAGCTCCAATCGAAAAAGGTGCAAACTGAAAACAACATTACAGCTTCTAAATGGTTTGACTATGCAAGACAACTTTATGAGCAGGATCCCAAGGTTGACCCTCCTCCCTTGGTCAACACGGACACAAAACTCTTCACGGTGCAAGAGGTAGAGATGGGTATCAAGAAGTTGGGCGCTGGAAAAGCAAAAGACTTAGATGAACTCCAAGCAGAGTATCTAAGGTGGGGCTTAAAATTTCTTTCACCTCACATCACAAAAATTTTCAACAACATCTTACAGCAGGGGTTCCCCACAGATTGGACAACTAGTATGGCAATACCTCTTTTCAAGAGTGGTGACGTCAATAATCCTTCCAATTATAGAACCATAATGATAAACTCCTTGTTTGCAAAGTTATTTGGAAGCATGTTGGAAAAGAAAATTAGCAAGTGGGCAGAAGAAAGAAATAAACGTGCTAAAGGGCAAGCAGGTTTTATACCTAAACATTCCACAGTTGATCATTGTATAACTTTAAGGCACATCATTGAAAAAGGTTGGGAAAATAAGGAAGAAGTTTTTTGTTGCTTTGTTGATTTCAGAAAAGCCTTTGACACGGTTCCTAGGGATAAGCTTTGGGGCAGAATGGAGGAACTCGGGGTTCCCAAGCATCTGAGAGCAGCGGTGCATAGGTTGTACGAAGAGGTGAAAGTCAAAATCAGAACTTCAGCTGGCATTTCTGAAAGTTTTAGAAGCGATATCGGGGTCAAGCAAGGTTGCCCATTGTCTCCTACCCTTTTTTGGTTATATATTGACAAGCTTGAAGAGTGGCTAAATTCGCAAGGGGGTGAGGGTATCCATTTGGGCAAGTTCGTTATCAGGCTTCTTTTGTACGCAGATGACCTTATATTGATTGCTAATTCGGCTCTTGGTTTGCAAGAGCATTTACATTCCCTTGAGCATTTTTGTAAAAGGGTTGGGATGCAAGTCAATATTAGAAAAACGAAAGTAGTGGTTTTCTCTAACAAAAGAAAGCATAACCAACATAAGTTCTATTTTGGAGGCAACATTTTGGAAGAAGTTGCAGATTACAAATACCTCGGAATTGACTTCAACAAAAATTTAAGTTGGGATGGTTGTAGAAAGAAAAGAACTTTAGGGGGTTGGAAAGCATTTTATGCTCTTCAAAACAGGTGTAGAGAGGCAGAGCTGTGGGACTAGAAAACCACCCTAACTCTTTTTGGGCTTCTAGTGATTCCGGTGATTCTTTACGGTTGTGAACTATGGGCCAGCAGCACAACCAAGATGCAGTGGAAACAAATTGAGAAAATTCAGAAATGTTTGATTACAAACAAATTCAAAATTAAAAGTGCAGTTCCTTATGCTATCCTGTTAAGTGAAACAGGGGCTGCTCCTATTGAAGCAATTGCTATGGTGCGAGTCATAAGGTATCTGGAAAAAATTGAGCAAATGGAAGAGGATAGATGGCCTAAGGTTGTGTTTAGTGACAGATTGTGTAAAAGACAGAAGACTTGGATGCGGCAAAATAACAAATGGTTTAGTAAATGGGGTATTTGCTTGAGCATGTGTCCTACAAACGGTAAAGAGATAAAAACTTTTGTTATGGATAAATTCCATAAACATACTTGGAAGAAAGAGCTAGAGAGAAAGAAGAAGTACTACATAGAAGAGTTTAACCCCACACATAACCATCAACAAAAGGCATACATAGGGGCTGATATTTCTTGGAGATCTAAAATTATTATTGCTCAATTAAGGACTAATTCTCATCAACTCCGTTGTGAAACAGGGCGCTGGAAAAGGCCAAAAGAAATGTGGGAAGAAAGAGTATGTATTTTTTTCTCCTCCGGAAAAGTGGAAACAGAAAAACATTTCATTCTAGAATGTGAGGCCTTCAAGGACACCAGAGAAAACTATGCAGGTATTCTGGCAGCTAATTCTTGGGATAATCTATTCAGCGAAGAATTTGTCGATAAGCTGGGAGTGCTCATTGTAAAACTTCACAGGAAAAGGGCCGAATACATGAGTCAGATAGAGAAGCAATCTGTCCCATAGGCTATTTTTAGCCTCGTGGACATTAAAAATTCTTTCTTCTTCTTCTTCTTCATTAACGGTGACGGGGGACCAAATATTAGCGAACGAGATTGGAAAAAGGTTGTCCCAAAGACTTAACGTAAACCTTACACGACATCGACATGTCAGTCTAGGGAGAGTACTTGAGTCGGTGCTTCAAGCTCTGTGAGTCTGGCCGTTTTAGATTCTATTTGGAGAGGACATCACACATACACTACTACGCAAAATACAAATGGTATTGATGGGCAGGAATAAAGAGTAAACTAACACTGTAGAAATTCGATTTCATTTTTTTGTCATAAATTTAAATTTCAAACTAAGCGTTGACCACTGTTTTGAGGGGTTCGAACCAAATCCAATCAACAACTACAATTTTGGTATTTTAGTTGTTGGTATTTGTTATTTTTATTGTATGAATCTTGTTAAATAGTAAGAAAAATTCATGAATTGGTTTTTTATTGAGGTTGTCTTCATCACTTTATTAGTTCAAATTTTACATGGATTGAGGGATAGAATAACTTTTTAACGGAATTAAACTATTTCAAAATAATACCACTTGAGTGGATTATTATCCCATTCAACATGACAATGGGATTCACCTTGAACTAGTTACTAGCCTCAATCTAATTAAAAATATATATACTATTTCATTTTAATTATAATGGGTTAGAAAATATAATATTTTGAATAGATTCAAAAGTAAATTTTTAGTACTATTTTGTGTTGAAATTGTAATTTTAAATTGTTAAAATGATTTTTATTAAATATAAAAGTAAATATTTCATTGTTGGTGATCATGAGGATGATCCATTTAATAAACTTGCAGGATGTCATCTTTTATGCTCATGATTTGGGGACATATGTTGAGGTTTAATATAATGTTTACTAAGGCATTTTATCATGGCCATTTCATATTCTTCTTAGTTTTGGTTATAATTTTCCTTATAGTGCAACATTGCCTCAACTAGAATGATAATAGTCCTATATTCAAGATGGGAATCTCGATTCTCTCATTGTAAAAGAAGTCCAATGTTGCTACCTTTATTATTACTCGAGGCTTGCTATGGGTATATTTTCTTGCAACTAATCATCTCCCTCGGTGTTTCTATATTTTATTATGCTATTCGAGATGACTTCTTCTCCAACTTAATTATTTCCCCTTCATTTTATCTTTCACACCCTTCAACGATTTTCTCAAACCTACTATCTCCACCTTCCTTCCCCCTCACTCTCGAGCTTGTGGTCTCCTATTGTGTCCAACCCCTTCCTGCTCTAAGCTCCCCCTTGGCTTTAATGACGGATCAATTATCATTGGTCTGGCCATTGACTCCTTGACTTATTTCTCATCTCTTCCTTTGTCCTACTATGCATTGTCGAGGTCACTCAAACCCTATCCTAGTTAGTAGTATGGGATATTTCCCTCCTCACACTTGTACTAAGGCCAAAGTGGAGGCCTTGACTAGCCACTATTGGGAATATACCATCCACCTTTCTTGTGAAGAAATGGACAAAGTAGAACAAGAGGCAAAGTTCAGGCACAAACTCTTGTCATACATTAAGGCTTAGGAAAATGTCGAGAAATGGGTCCCTCATACAAACAATTTTTGTTCCCAATAATCTCAATAAATGAAAAGTGTATATTTATACTAGTAAATCAATACATAATGGGAAAAAATTATGTTGAGAGAATTGAAGCTCAAGAAGAAATTCTCCTATGCATTGATACTTTGCACCAACATATTTACAAGATGGACAAAAAAATCTCAGTGATGGCTAGAAGTTGGCCAACTTGGACTTTCACACTCGTGATGAAGTTGATCCAACATCAACTCCCACCTGAATGGACACCCCTCATGGTTAATTGTCATAATTTTTTTTTTATTTTTTCTTTTTAGAAGAATAGATACACTAGTAGGAAGGAATTTTTATGGGGTTTTATTATAGCTCTCTAGAGAGTCACATACTTCATTACTTAATTAAACACATTCAAACACTTGTTGTGAATTTTCACTGATTTTATTTCCCTAATGATAGATGAGAACAAATATATATATATATATATATATATATATATATATATATATATATATATATATATATATATATATATATGTATATGTATATGTATATGTATATGTATATATTAAATTGTAAATTTTAAAATAATCAAAATCCTACATTTCTAGTAATTCTAAATATAAATCAATAATATAAATTCCAATTAATTTATGTTAAAATGATAATTATTTTCTTATTTCTTTATTAGTTTGTTTGCAAACTTGTGGGATTAAAGTGTGACATGAGAAACCATGATCTAGGGCCTCAAATTCAAAATTTCAGTATTTTAAAATAATTAAAATCCTCGATATATTTTTTATAATTTTAAATATAATATAAAAGAAATACCTACTACCTTATCCTCATAATTGAATTTGGCCTTTCCCCTTTGAAATCATGGTTATAACTAGGTATCTTAGGTATAAGAATGAGTTAAAAAACATGTAAGCCAAAACATGTCTTGAAATTAGTTCTAACTCTATCCAAAACCCCACCTTTAACTCAAGTGGGAAAGGCATAAGGATGTATGTCCAATATTGAGTAGACCATTTGAAGATAAAGGAGGAGATCATTTTAAATAATAATGATAATATTAAAATTATAGTTACTTAAAAAATGAAGGTGAAATTATGGAGTGATAGAGAATTAGAAGAAAAAATAAAACTAAGATATTATGAGGAAGTGATCAACCCCAATCTCTTAATGGAAAATATCTCTCTATATTATCTACTATTTAGAATAAAATGAAAGTTAAAATAAGAACAATGTCCCATGACCTTCAATTCCCAAAATATCATTGGATTGAAAAGTTTGTCACCTTTGAGACACTAAGAAGGTTGAAGATCTAATTTTTTGAGTATTTGCTGTGCTATATCAAACTTATTGACATTCTAAGTCAACAAAACTATAGTGATATTTGAAACTTTTCTTAATAATTTTTAGCATAAAAATATTGTTTTATGAATTCATAATAATACATTACCTTTTTAATATCCAATAACCATATCAGTTTTATTTAACATTGATGATAATAATCATCATCATCAAAATATAAATAAGTAATATAAAATTCCAATCAATTTTCAATTAAATACTTGAAAAATAAAAGAATGTGATGCAAAAGATTAGGTATTGAAAACACACATGAAGCAAGAGACATCGAGTGATGCTCAAGTATTCCCCCAAAAGGGGGAAATTATATTTTTATAATTCCCTACTAAATCACTATCTTACAAATGATCCCTTTATATAATATAAGGTGACCATAAGGAATACATCATATTTGGAAAATTAGTTTCATTATATCTTCCCTAACTATCTTCTATAATCATTCTATAAGATGTCCATAATTATCTAAAACAATCTTCATCCCTATTTTCACTCGTTTACGCTCCATCTCTCATTTCTATGTCAAATTTTTAAAATAAATATGCCTATAATATTTTTCATGATATTAATCATTTGAAAAACATAAATAGGAATGATTTCCCATTCATTAGATATGTTTAATGTGTTCCTTTGACATCCTTTCATTTGTCATTCTTTAGTCTTTAGTTTTCCATGATATTCTTCCTAAATCATCCTCATCTCATTTCATACTAGAAACACTAACATTGATGAAGTCCATATAAAATATTAGCCATCAATCACAATATATGGGTTATAAGCCAATGTATCTTTTGGTTCTCTAAGAAACCCCTTCTCCCATATGATTCATCAACCATTTTTCCATCACAAATTTGCAATACTTGTGCCTATTTATACTCATGCAGATCATCATCATTGTTTTCTTGCGTTTATGACTTACCCATAACCTTATTGTTGATGTTCCTGCATTAGAATTTTTTTATAAATTTAACTCCTAATTAATGATAAATGTCTTCATAATCCATCGATGAATTCAATTAATATATTATTAACTTTTGAAAATTTATTCACTTTTTTTTTCAACAATAGTAAAATAAATCCCATACCTAGTTTTTTGATGGTTGTCAATATTCACATTGCTAGCATTTAATGTTGTTACTAACCATATATAAAGGTCATTGGATTTTAATGGTTTTTAATGTTTCTACTAGTGGTATAAATGTCATTGGATTTCATCAGATTTAAAATCCAACAACTTATATACAATCAATTGTAGAAATTCTTTGTAGATTCAAACTACTATTAGAAATTGTTAAAACAATAGACTTGAATCTACTCTACCAATTTTGGAAACTAATTTAAATGATCACGAAATCATAAGGAATACAGGAGAAAAAATTTGATCAACACATTACATAACAATTTCTTTGGGAAATCCACAATAAAAAAACTCGCTATATGTATATTGCATTAGTTAGAAAATATGAGAATATTACAATGCTTTTCTTAAGCCTCAGAAACCTCTACACTATCTCTATATGTCTCACTATTTCCTAGACAAGCCTAGGCCAATACTTAACCAAAATTTGGAAGTCCCTATTTCCTTGCATTGTTTCCTTGGGTAATTATTCCCTAATAATTAGGAAAATCCCCATCCAATACTGTGCAATGCATCTAGAGCCTTCCTTTGACTGCATGCACCACTTGAAAAATTTGGACGATTATACAACTAATAGTACACTAGACTTGAATTTTATGTAGCCAGCTCACAAAATAGAAGAAAATATAGATCAACGACTTAGAAATCAACCTCTTCAAGGGGGAAACCTCCTTTACATTACATAAACGAGCAATTCTTAGATGATATAAATGAAAAAACCTATGTTCTATATATATAGGGCTATAAGGGGTCACAATATAACAATATGGGGACCACATGGGCACAACAATAACAATAATTGGGCTACACCTATGGGGCACAATATTGAAAATATTGGGACTACATGGGCACAAAAATAACAATAATGGGGCTACAATAACAATAACAATAAGGGGATACACTAGTATTATGGACCTAACATGCCCCTCTCCTTCAAAACTTTTTTGTCCTCAATGCTTGACTACTTTTGTATGCTTCTGTATAAAATTCTCATCCTCCCATGTGGAATCCTCAGTGGTTAAGTTTTTCCACTTTATGAGATACTTTGAAATTGATCGATTGCGTAACTGTCGAGTTCTTGTTTCTGTGACTGCTTAAGGTTCCAATATGTTTTTTCCTTCCTCGTCAAATTATGGAAATATTGTTTGAACTAGGATTTTGTCACTTATAACCTTCTTTAAGCATGAAACATGGAAAGCTAGGTGCACTCGAGAAGATGCAGGAAGATCCAATTTGTATTATATAGTAAAAATCTCTTGCAACACCTTGTAAGGACCATAATACTTTGGTGATAATTCATTATCCTTCTTAGCTTGCCAAAGGGATATTTGTTTGTATGGTTCTAGCCGTAAAAATACCTAGTCACCTACATCAAAAATTATTTCACTACATTGTTGATTTTCCTATTGTTTCATTCGATTATGCACCAAAGTTAGGCTATCCTTTGAGAGTTGGGGATCTTGTTGTTATGCTCGATGTGATCTTACATTATTTTAACTTTAGAATTTTCTCTTAAAGATGATGTGATGGACGATGGATGATATCCATAAAGTGCCATACATGGGGTTATTTTTGCTGAAGTGTGGAAGGAAGTGTTATACCACCATTGAACCAGAGGTAACCACTTGACCCATTACGTTTATTTATCAAATACAAAGTAACGAATATATCCTTCCAAACATTTGTTCACTATCTTACTTTTCCCATCAGATTGAGGATGATAAGATGAGTTATGATCTAGTTGAGTACCTAGACAAGAAAATAATTCTGTCTAAAAATTTCCTGTGAAAATGGGATCTTGGTCACTTACAATAATATTTGGTTTCCCATGTAGCTTTTGAATTATTTCCATAAATGAAGTATCAAATGTACCAAGTTTAAATGGATGAGATAACACACAGTAGTGTGCATACATGGTAACATTATCAATTACCATCATGATGACAATATTTCCTTTGGACTTGGGGAAACCTGTTATCAAAACCATTGAAACCTCCTCCCAACATTGACTTTGAATGGATAAAGGTTGTAGCAGACCTAGTGTTTAATTGTCTCAACTTTATTTTTTTGGTAGACCAAACATTCCGCCACAAACTTTTAAATATCAAATTTAACATCATCCAAAAAAAAACTTTCTTGAGCTTGTGGTATATTTTTAAACATCTTGAGTGTCCTCCTAAGGGAGAAGTGTTCTGTTTCAAAAGAATATTTTGTTTTAGTTTGGAATTCTTACAAAGATATAAGCGATATTTGTACCATAATGAATCAATTTTCCAGATAAAGTATCAAAATGTAGGTTTTAACCCTAAACAAAATTATCTACACACGAATCTTATAAAAGAAAATAAACAATAGTGAGAGCATAAAACATAAAACAGATAAACACAGAGATTTTCCCCTGGATCCCAAATCGGGATGACCAACTTGATTTTTCATTATATTCCTTTTAGTGTTACAACACATATATATACATGCCGAAGCATACATAAACCCCAATCCATTAACCCTGGATTAGAACATAACCGTAGTTCTCTTGACCGGATCTACAAAATACTAGGGGCCGAAAACCATCGTACCCCAAAACCATGTGCAAACCCATGCACAAAACCATGGGCGCGGGACCGCCCACCGAAATTAAGGACCAAAAAATTTTCACCGGGCGCCGGTCTCGACCCCGTGGGGGCTAGTGACCCCCCCCCATTGTGCCCAAGGCAAAGGGGGGGCTATCGCCCCCCCTCTTACCCCCCCCCCCGCGCGTGCTTAGTCGTGGAAAGAATATAACACATACCCAACATTCTCCCACTTGTTGTTTTCTTTCCACGGGGGGCCACAGGAGGGCTTAGTCATTGGCCCAATTCTTCAACACCCATTGTTTCTCTACACCAAGAGAGCTTCTGAGTGCTCACAGACTTTGTCAATGCATCTGCAACATTCTTCAAAGTGTCCACCTTTACCAGCAACACCCTTTTAGCCTCAACCATATCTCTAACAAAGTGGTATTGAACATCAATGTGCTTTGTCTTTGAATGATAAGCAGGGTTCTTAGCCAAGAAAATTGCACTTTGGCTATCACAGTCTATCCTTATAGCTTGCTGTACCAACCCCATACTTGAACACAATCTCCGCAACCAAACTGCTTCCTTGCTTGCATGAGTGGCTGCTATGTATTCTGCCTCTGTAGTTGAAAGCGCCACTACAGACTGTCTTTTACTCATCCAACTGACTGCACCTCCAAATAAGCTAAACACATACCCACTTGTAGATCTTCTTTGGTCCAGATCTCCAGCCCAGTCTGCATCAACAAAACCACGAATGTCCAACATTCTTTCCAATCCCGGTCTTCCCTGGTAGCACAAGCCATAATCACTAGTGCCACGTAAATATTTGAAAACCCGCTTCACTGCTGTCCAATGCTCCTTCCCTGGGTTTGACATAAACCTGCTCAATACTCCCACTGCATGTGCAATGTCTGGTCTAGTACAAACCATTGCATACATCAGGCTACCCACTGCACTTTCATATGGAACACGGGACATATCCTCCTCTTCTTCTTGTGTCTTGGGACACTGTTCAACAGATAGCTTTACACCTACAAGAATAGGAACATTCACCGGTTTACTATCCTGCATATTGAACCTCTGCAATATAGTCTCGAAATACTTCCTCTGGTTTAACCAGAGCTTCCTCTTTGCCCGATCTCTCTTAATTTCCATGCCCAAAATATAGTTTGCAGCACCAAGATCCTTCATGTCGAATTTGGAGAACAAATGGGTCTTCAAATCTTGGATAATTTCTTTGTCATTTCCAATCAACAACATATCATCCACATACAAGACCAAATAAATAACACGGTCACCAATTAATTTAAAATAAACACAGTGATCCTCCTTGCTTCTGGTGAAGCTAAGTCCCCGTATATAGGTATCAAATTTCTGATACCACATCCTTGGTGACTGTTTTAACCCATACAGAGACTTCTTCAACCTGCATACCAGTTCTTTCTTACCCTTCACCATAAAGCCTTCAAGTTGCTTCATGTAGATCTCCTCTTCTAGATCCCCGTGAAGAAATGTTGTCTTCACATCCATCTGTTCTATCTCAAAATCAAATGCAACAGCAATAGATAAAAGTAATCTAATAGAAGTAACTTTGGCAACAGGAGAAAAAATATCACCAAAATCAATTCCCGGCACATGGGAATAACCTTTCGCTACCAACCGAGCTTTGTATTTCTCAACCTTGCCTTCTACATTCATCTTCTTCTTAAACACCCATTTGCTCCCAATGGGCTTCCTTCCAGCCGGCAACTCCACCAGATCCCATGCATCGTTTTTGTGCAAGGATTCCATTTCATCAACCATGGCCTCCTTCCAGAGTTTTCCATCCTCTGAATCTACTGCCTCCCTGAAAGTTCTGGGTTCATCATCAGTTATAGTTAAGGCAAAACCTGAACAGAAAGCAGATGGACTATACCTTTCTGGTTGCCTTCTTTCCCGAACTGATCTTCTTAAAGCCGGAGTTTGTGGCTCTTCCTCTTCTGAGTCTTCTTCTGTTGTAGAGTTTTATTCATCCTCCTTTAGCTCAAACTATATCTTCTCAGGTTCCTTTGGTATGAATTCATGTTTAACAACATCTTTCACCTCTCTAAACACCACATCTCGGCTGTACACAACCTTCCTTGTTTTCGGGTTCCAAAGCTTGTAACCTTTTAAACCATCCTTATACCCAATAAAGATGCACCTTTCAGATTTATTATCCAACTTGGTCCTTTTTTGCTTTGGAACATGTACATATGCATCACATCCAAATACCCTTAGATGTGAAAGAGAGGGTTTCTTACCAGTCCATACCTCATGTGGAGTATTATCCTCCAACGCTGATGAAGGTGATCTATTAACTAAGTAACATGCAGTCTCCACTGCCTCTGCCCAGAATTCTTGTCCTAACCCAGTACCACTGAGCATGCTTCTTGCCTTTTCCATTAGCGTTCTATTCATTCTTTCTGCAACTCCATTTTGCTGAGGTGTGTATGGAGTAGTTTTATGCCGTGCTATACCACACTTCTTACAGAACTCTTCAAATTCCTTCTTGCAGAACTCCCCACCATTATCTGTCCTCAGTGCCTTTATCTTCTTCTCTGTCTGGTTTTCCACCATAGCCTTAAATTCTTTAAATCTGTCAAAGACTTCAGATTTCTTCCTCAAGAAATATATCCATGTATTCCTTGAGAAGTCATCTATGAATGAAACATAGTACACATACTTTCCCAATGATGGAACTGACACAGGTCCAAACACATCACTGTGCACAAGTTCTAATATCTTGTTCGCCCTCTTAGCACCAAAAGGAAAACTCACCCGATTCTACTTCCCATATACACAATGTTCACAGAAATCGAAATCCAGAGAGAAATTAGACATACCTTCTACCATACCATTTCTATGCAGTATCTGAAGGCCCTTCTCTCCAATATGTCCAAGCATTTGATGCCATAGCATGGTCTTTTCTCCAGAGACAGCTAGGCTTTCCGCTCCACTTTCAAGAACCATAGAACTATTACACCCATCAATAACAGTGCTACCTTGTAGCTTGTATAGAGTTCCAGTCCGAACTCCCCGCATTAATACCAGTGCTCCCCGAACCATCTTGCAGGCATCTTTCTCGAACACTGTTTTTACACCTGCATCATCCATCTTGCTTAGAGAAATCAGATTTCTGGCCAATGCAGGAATATGCAGAACACCAGGAAGTGTTCTAATCCTTCCACCTTGCAGCTTCAGCTTGACCTTTCCACGTCCGACGATTCTGGCCTTCCTATCATCCCCTAGAAAGACATCACCACCATCATATTTCTCATACTCGCAGAACCACTCCCTATGGGGAGTGAAGTGAAAGGATGCACCTGAGTCAATCAACCATGACTCATGATCTACATGTGTATTTGAAGAAAAAGCCAAATACACATCCCCACCTTCATCTGAGGTGGTTTTTTCCTCTGCAGAAGGAGCATCATCAGATCCCTTTCCTTTCTCAGGAGCTTTAGATCTGCACTCCCTTTTGTAGTGCCCTTCCTTTCCGCATTTCCAACATACCTTTACAAACTTTCCAGGAGATTTAGATCTCCCTCTAGATTTGGATCTCCCACTCGAAACCTTATTCTTGTTTATGTTTTGGGACCTTCCTCGTACAGATAAGGCATCTCCATTCTGGCCCTCCATATTTCTCCGTCTCATTTCCTCCGACAACAAGGCTGAGACAATGTCATAAAAATTCAAGGTAGTTGTATTGCTACCTATTGCAATAACCAGACTGTCCCACGAGTCTGGTAGAGAGCACAACAAACTAATGCACTTATCTTCATCTGAGATTTTAATATCAACAGACGACATCTGACTTACCACAGTATTGAAGGCGTTCAGATGCTCTGTCACCGAGTCTCCATCCTTCATCCTCAGGTTATACAGCTTTTTCCGCAGGAACAACTTATTCACCAGAGACTTAGATTGGTAGAAAGTCCCAAGTTTTTCCCACAAATTCTTCATCGTAGCTTCCCCAGATACATTCAACAATACTGAATCTGAGACACACAACCGTATTGTGCTCTTAGCCTTCCAATCCAGTTTCTTCCAGTCTTCATTTGACATCGCTGTTGGTTTAGTACCTGGATCTACCGCGATCCACTGATCTTTATCCACCAGCAGATCCTCCATCTTGAGTTTCCACAACTCAAAACTCTGACCATTAAATTTCTCGATCTCTATCTTTTCGCCGCTCGCCATATTCTTTCACCGCAAGAATCGATCCCGCAGATCTCCCACTGCACAGGGTCTACCACAGGCCCGAGCAAAAAACCCTCAACAACAAAGGCGTCCCCTTGAAGCCGAAACAACTTTGATACCAAATGTAGGTTTTAACCCTGAACAGAAATATCTACACACGATTCTTATAACAGAAAATAAACAATAGCAAGAGCATAAAACATAAAACAGATAAACACAGAGATTTTCCCCCGGATCCCAAATCGGGACGACCAGCTTGATTTTTCATTATATTCCTTTTAGTGTTACAACACATATATATACATGCCGAAGCATACATAAACCCCAATCCATTAACCCTGGATTAGAACATAACCGTAGTTCCCTTGACCGGATCTACAAAATACCAGGGGCCGAAAACCATCGAACCCCAAAACCATGTGCAAAAGCATGCACAAAACCATGGGCGCGGACGTCCCACCGGAAATTAAGGACCGAAAATTTCACGGGCACCGCCCGGACCCCGACAGTGTGGGAGCTATCGCCCCCTCTACCCTCCCGTGCATGATTAGTCATGGAAAGAATATAACACATACCCAACACAACGTATACCGAGATCTTGTCATAATTTTGAATGAGTGTCCATATATCTTTGTCCTTCTTCCATTCATCTCTTGCTTCAGTTATCCAATCTGGTTGGATAATAGAAATGGCACAAAGCAATGCTTCCACCTCTTCATTCTTTCTTAAGAGTGCATTTGCAACAACATTAAGCTTTCCTTTTTTGTAGATTATTTCAAAGTCATAACCCAACATCTTTGTGACCCATTTTTGCTGCTCTTCTGAAGATAGTCTTTGTTCCAAAAAGTGTTTAAGACTATCATGATCAGTTTTTACCTTGAAGTGTCTTCCATTAGGTAAGTTCTCCATTTCTTTAGTGCATGCAATATTGCTAACATTTCCTTCTCATAAATAGGTTTCTGTAAATACTTTCCTTTGATTGGACGACTTTCAAAAGCAATGGGTCTTCCTTCCTGCATTAAAACAACATCAATTCCATTTCCTGAGGCATCACATTCCACAATAAAGGTTTTTGTGAAGTCTGGCGTAGCTAAGACTGGTGCTCGACACATTGCCTCTTTAAGATGTTCAAAGGCCTTAGTTGCTTCAGGAGTCCATGAAAATGCATCTTTCTTCAATAATGTTGTTAGAGGTGCTGCTATTCTCCCATAATTCTTAACAAACTTGCTATGATTTTCCATTCCTTAATGGCTTTAATTTTTTTAGGGTCTATCTTAACACCCTCATGAGATACAATATGATCCAGATATTCCACCTCATGTACTCCAAAGAAACATTTGGAGGTTTTTGCATATAATTTTTCCTCCTCTAATAGTTTGAGCACCTTATCAACATGTTGAACATGATCCTTCCAAGACCTGCTTTAGATTAGTATATCATCAAAAAATACTAGCTCAAATTTTGTAAGGAAGGGTTTGAAAATGGATTCATCAACCCTTGAAATGTAGAAGGCGTTGGAAATATTGTCATTGATGGCAAAGGAGAAGACATGAGCAACACCTAGACTATCATTCAAAGGAGCAAAGAAGCAAAAGTAGCAGATTCACATATAGGAGTAGAATAGGGCAACCAGAGGCTTGTTTGTCGTAAGCCTATATTTCATGAGTATATATTTTGAAGCGATTTGTTTCCAAAATATATTTCAGGAGTAAAATATTTCATGAGTATATATTTTGAAAGGATTTGTTTCAGCATTTCATGAGTATTATTCGATCTAAATTCTGTGTGAATGGGCTTTGAATATAAATAAGCAATTGTATAAGGACCTGTGTGGCGAAATTCTATAATTGGGGGTTTAAATGTGTTATGTGTGCCTTTGAAGAAATATAACTTTGAAATGGACCTTCAATCTAATGGAATCGAGGCCAGAAATATAGTCCTGTTGTAATATATGCGCACAGGGTAATTTATGAGCGAGGGTTCATATACAAGGATGATATGAAATCCGTGAATGTACACACAGTGGGACTAAATTTTGAAACAGGTATGCGGAAATGCCTTGTAGAAGTGTTAATGAAGCACAGATTTAACATCTGAAGAGGCGTATCATAGCAAAATTAAAAGTGGAACCATAAATTGAGTGGAAGTTTGGAACTTCTAAAGCACATTTTGGGAACAGTGGAAGTGAGCATCAGAGTTTAAGTTGCGGGTTGAATATTTGATGGAACAAAGTACAGTGGATGTAGAATTGTTATGTAGATTTACATTCCAAAGCTCGACGAATTTTTCATTCTAATGTTCAGTTAGAATTGGAATAAGCATTAGTGGAACTGTGCGTAAATAACTCATGAAGAGGCAATGCAAAGGGAGGACTATATGAGTCTCGATGGCGCAGTTTTAGAAAAGAGACATCGTGAATAAAAGGCGAAGTCAAAGAGTAGAAGTGGAACCGTGAGTTAAGAATATGGTGGGACCATACAATGAACAGGAACAGTGGTTTCAAAACCCAAAACAACTGGTCTCGCGTGACCTCAAGACCGGTAAGTAGAATTGCTCAAAAAAAACGTGATATCGTTACTTAATTGACGCATGGAAAAAGTGGTAAGAGTAAAACCACTTTTATCGTGTGATTTTGAGGGATTAAAGAGAGTGCAGTTAAATTGTGGGATATTCATCGGATGTGCGCCCAAAGTATTTTTGGAGCACAAGAGCACCTAGACCATTGGATGATAAGCAAGGTTGCATAGCTGATAATACAAAGGAAAATTGTGGGACCCAGTTTTATCGTGCGATTTTTGAAGTCCAAAGCACGTGCAATTTTATTGCGCAATATCCATAGGATGTTTGGATCAAATGATCCAACGGCATTCACGTTGAAAGGTGCATGAAGGTTAGCGTAAGTTAAGTTGAAGTGATGTGGGACCCAAATATGTTGCGGATTCTTGGTTTGATATGTGTTGATGCGTTATGATATGCCGAGGTTTCAAACCCAAAGTCGAAGATTAATTTTAACTAGCCATATATATATAAGAAGTGAGCGCAGTACTTTGATATATAATTCACGAAAGTCGAAGGGTTGATGTAAGGTGAAATGTTCCGTGAACATTTAAATAAAGACCATATACATGTCTGAGTTAATTATATGTCGAATATAAATTCGATATGCAATATGGTGTTAAAATCAAAGTTTTTAGAATTGGTCTAAGATTTGGTTAAGACCAAGTATGGATAATAAAAGAGAAGTTTGCATATGAATTCATGAAGTGGGTTTAGACCATGGTTTAAACATGTATTGAAACAAGTCAAGTTTCTGCATATAAATGAAATCTGAGATGGTGGAGCCCAAACCTTAATCTATGTTGATTATTTGGTTTTCAATTAAAGTATGGCCGAAATGGTTAAGTTATTTAATTGGGTCCTAGACATTGAATGAAGGGCCATTTAAACGGTGAATGAGCCAAATAACATGCGGCTGGGATATTGCGCTTCCACTTCAAAGGTATATGAAAGGGTTTGTAACCAAAGTTTGAAATATTAATTTCAAATTCATAAAGTGGATTTTTTTACCATAGCGCATAAGATGAAGAGCTACTTCCACATTAGAGTTGTTGGGTTGAAACTGTGTTGATTGCTTTTTCACAGTGTATTAAAGGTGGGCTTCCGAAACTGAGTTTGCCAATTTGAGCATTTCCAATTAAATGAAATTGCATTATTGAGTTATAACAGAGATTTTAATATTTGATGGAAAAGCTTCAACATTAATTTAAACCACCATATTTGAGAAAAAAAAGAACAGGGGTATATGCATAGAAAGCATAAGAGTATGCAGAAATGTTACACTACAGCAACAGAAAAGACAAACACACAGTGAGCCAAGAACTGAATGGGTTGAATTGAAATACTTATTGTAACTGAAAATGTAAAGTTTAATTTATTTTATATTGTTTGTGATGCAATGGAAAATCTCCATAGGCAAACAAAACTCCACTGTAAAACTGAAATATGTACATATCACTATATTCTTTTGAACGAGATGAAAAATAAATAAGAAGGTGGAAGGAAAAGAGTCATGGCTATTCACTTCGAATTCCCTATGGAATACAAACAGTCATGAGGTGAACTCTATAAATGATATCACATAGATATGCATAGAGAGGTTAGAGAATGGTGAAATGAGGTAGATAGGGTAAGAAGAAGGAGGAGCAGATAGAGATGATGTGAAGATTCAGAGATGATTTAAGGCAGATATGAAGGTTGGTGGACAGCAGTGAAGAAGGAACAGAACAAAGCTGATATCCAGGTAAATTAGCATGTTTTTTTTTTATGAAAGAGTGAGGAAGTTGGTGCTTCCATATCAATTTGTAGCTTGATAGATGTCAGTTGTAGCTGGCTGAGGTAGGAGCCTCTTGTAGGTTGTAGCCTGCAGAAAATAGATGGGAGTTGGAGCTTCCTTGCAAGTTGTAGCTTGTAGAATTGAGGTAGGAGCCTCCTGTAGGTTGGAGCCTACAGAAAATCAGTGGTGAGAGGGAGTTGGAGCTTGCCTTTGCATCACAACAATAATAAGATGTGGTTTTCTCCCTTATGGGTTTCCACTTATATTTGGTGTCTATGTACATGATGATTATGTGTTGATACTCTGTATTTAATCTGCTTAATACCTGTTGCTCACTAATTAAGATTGTGGTTTCACTGTACATTAAGTTAATCATGAAATGAAGATGTAAATAAGTGTAAATGAAAGTTTTACAAGACCATGAATTCATTAAACTGATTCACCCCCCCCAGCTTAGTTTAACAAAGGATTCAACAATTGGTATCAGAGTGAGTTCCTTCTACATCAGTTTAACAACTAGAAGGAGATCCTAGGTCCCCAGGATGGCTAGTCTAGAAGGATGCTCAAAAAATAAAGCCCCTTTGTTCACTAGTACAAATTATGCCTTCTGGAAAATAAGAATGAGGACGTATATAATGTCTCTAGTAATAGAAGTTTGGGCTGTTGTGGAATTGGGATATGCCCTAAAGGATTCTGACTCAGAGAAAGATGCCAAACTAGATTTTTTAGCTAATGCAAAAGCCATGAATTCTCTCTTAAGTGGACCGTGTGAGGCAGAACTTACCAAAGTAATGCACAACAAGACTGCGAAAGAAATATGGGATACATTAGAAAGCGTCCATGAGGGAGACAAAAAGGTGAAGATAGCCAAACTACAAGTCTATAGAGCTCAATTTGAAAATATAAAAATGAATGATGATGAAGACATTGCCAGCTTCTTCTTGAGGGTTGCAGAAATTGTGAATAACATGAAAGTTCTAGGAGAAATCATTAAATAATGTGTAATTTTTCAAAAGATTCTAAGATCTTTACCATCCAGCTTTAACCCCAAGGTTTCTGCCATAGAAGAAACAACTGATTGGGAAACTCTGACCATGGACCAATTGCTTGGAAACCTAATAGCCTATGAGATGAGACTGCCACAGAGGAAGTCAAATGTGAGGGAGGCAGCCTTTAAGATAGAAAAGAACAAAGAAGAAAAAGAAGATACATGCTCTTGCTCTGATGAAGGGGCCAAATTTGTTAGAAAATTGGATAGAGGCTTAGGCAAGTATAAAGGTAAACTTCCATTTAAATGATTTAACTATGGAAGAGTTGGACACTACGCATCTAAGTGTCCTCATAAGAAAAAAAAGAATCAGACTCAAGAGGCAGAGAAAACCATATCAAAGAAATGGTAGAAAGGGAATAGATACAGGAGAAAATCATTTTATACTCAGCAAGATAGCAGTGCATATGAAAACTCAGATGAAACCTAAAATGAAGAAGGAACCTCTGAATTTGTGTTGATGGCCAAGGAAGAGCTTGAAGGATTCCTTTTAGAAGATGAGGAAGAAGGTGAATTTGATCTTGAGGGGGAGCTAAGAAGTGCCGTGGAGGAAATAGACAGACTTAAACTAAAGTACAGAAAACAAAAAGACATTCTTCTCAAATATGTAAGAGAAGAACAAAATTCAGAATACCTCATTTAGTTGAAAGTAGAGTTTGAAGAATCCAACAAAGACAAAAACTGGGTAAATGCTATGAATGAAGAATTGGACCAAATTGAGAAGAACAATACCTAGGAATTAATTCCAAGACCCATTGGGAAAAATGTCATTGGCACAAAATGGATATTCAAGAATAAGATGAATGAACAAGGGCAGGTAATCAGAAATAAAGCCAGACTTGTATGCAAGGGATATTTGCAAATTGAAGGTCTTGATTATGATGAAACTTTTGCGCCTATAGCCAGAATGGAAGTAATCAGAATGTTTTTGGCCTTTGCATGTTATCATGATTTCAAGGTATATCAAATGGATGTGAAGTCTACCTTCCTAAATGGAGATCTAGAGGAAGAATTCTACATGGAACAACCTAAAGGATTCTCATTAACAGATAAAAATGACTATGTGTGCAGATTAAAGAAAGCCTTATATGGTCTGAAACAAGCTCCTAGAGCATGGTACTCAAGGCTAGACAAATACTTGCAAAAACAAGGGTTCAAGAAAGGAGGAGTAGACAACAATTTGTACATAAAGGCTAATGAAAATGAACTCTTAATTGTAGTAGTGTATGTAGATGACATCATGTTTGGAAGGAACAAAGATGAGTTAGCAAAAGGATTTGTTGAAGAAATGAAATAAAAATTTGAGATGTCTATGATTGGAGAGCTCACCTTCTATTTAGGACTTCAAATTCAACAAAAGAACACAGGAACATTCATCTCACAAGAAAAATACTTAAGAGAGATGTTGAAAAGGTTCCAAATGGAAGACTGCAAACCTGTGTCAACTCCCATGATCACTGGATGCAAGCTATGTGCTAATGATGGATCTACAAATATAGATCAAAGACTTTACGAGATATGTTGTGGCCAACAACAACCCCCCCTTCTTATTTAATATTAGTAATAATACTAAATAATTGAGGACCCTTAGTTTAAAAATCCAAAAAATTTATTGGTGTTTGTTTTCATTTTCAATAAAACTTACTATCATGGACTTAAAGAAATTTCTTTGGAAAATCTTTAAGTAAACTTAAGTTCATGATAGACTAGAATAAAATCTCTCTTTGAAGGAAACATCGCATTCATCGCAAAAAAGTAGAATATATCTTGAGCAACACAGAATCTTCAAAATTGCGATACCGCGATCTAATGACATCGCACTAAAATATTTATCGCAAAATCGCATATCGCAAAAAACATACTAACAGATATTATTCATATATTATATTTTGTGATATTGCGATTTCACGATATTGCGATTTCGCAATGTTAAGAGATTGCAATTTTAGAAAGTTGCGATTTGTGATATAGCGATGACGCGGATTTTCTGATTTGCGAAAGCTATGATTTGCGATATTGCAAAGAAAATCACAGATCGCACTATCACAGATTCTGAAAGCTCTTTATATGAAGAAAATCTTTCCATAAATCGATATCCATTATGCGCCTTAATGTCAAGTTATGAATGGATTGTCAATTATTAATGGAAAAGGATTTTGTTTTGATCGAAGGGTTATTTCATGATTAATAATAGATTTCATATGCCTTCAGCATTTAAAACTATCCCGTCACCTTTCTCATGTCATTATTCTCACTTAATTCGTAAAACTGCAGGTGCGAAGAACAGGAGACTATACAAAGCGAGACTCAGAGCATTATGGGAAAGAAAGAGAAAGTTCCGAGTTCTGGAAAGAAAGAGAAAGATCCAAGTTATGAAGCTAAAGAGATGGCTTCCTTATACGCAGACACTGCTTGCAACAAGGACGCTGGTATCACCACTTGGGAGGGTATGTTTAGTTTGCTTGAAGAAGAGAACCCAAGGGTAATGGATGTTTCAGCTACCGCGGGCTCAAGTAATTCCTCTGAAGCATCTCTCATAGAGCTGGCTTGTTCATTTTTGCACCGGATAGCAACAAGACCAAGAATTCTTCCATATACAGATATGGTCAAATTGGTGTTGGATAGCACCGATATCACAGAGCGACAGTTCAAAACTCTAGGTCAAGAGCTCATCGGGTCGTTTACTCCAGAAGATTTGAGGCTTATGTATCATTTTCCGGAGCCTCAGGCAACTTACAACAAACAATTTATGGAGAAATTTGCCAAGGAAAATGCCAATTTGGCAGAATGCACTAAAGAATGGACCAGAAGAGATGAACCACTGAAGAAAGATAAACATGGTATGTACAGTACCGGTTCACTCACCTCTCCATATTGTTTTGCTGCTGCTATGTTATGTAGGCTTTTTGGAAAGCCTGACATTAATAAGATTTTTCCTGAATGGCTTCCCTTATTGAATGCTGCTGTTAACGCCACCATTGTAGACTGGGCCAAAATATTGTCTGATAACTTAGCCACGGCTATTTTCAATTACCGGTCTAAATGGACTGTGTCTCAGAGGATTTATCCTCCCTTTTATCTATTTGCCTATGTTATGGATTCAATCTGCTTTGTTTCTAAGTTCCCTTTAATGGGTTGGAAATGGACAATTTAGGATCCCTTGCCCATTCATGTCTATCACAAAGAGTTGTGGGAATCAAAATTCATTCCTCATTTTTATAAAATTTTCCATGGCATAATGTTGCCTCTATACAGAGTGTTGTATAATAAGGATGCTCCAAGGTTGTCTCCTGAAGCAGAGGTAGACATTCTCCCTGTCGCAAGATGGTTTGGAGAAGAATTGTTTACTTATGTGAGGGTTTTTGGAAGCTTTGCTTCTCCTCATGTTTTTCCCTTATATGTTCCAGATAAACTTATAGCTCGGGAAATTGCATATCAAACCTGTGGAGATGGAGGTTTAACAAAAGAATTAAAGGATAAAAAGAAGGCCATCTGGCCAAAATTTCCTGTTTCCTATGGAGCATTTTTATTATTTGATGTTGGTCATTCGTTTAAGGAAGTTAGCAATGTTACATGTTTAAAATTGTTTAAGTTTTCGAGAAGGCTATTTGATCCGCATGGTATTGTCAAGGATTTCACCACTGTTGTCAAAGTCAGAGTATTTTCTGGAGAAGAAGATCTTTTTGATGATATGTTTCAAGAAAAATGTTCATTTAAAGACATTTTGAATTTAGCTCAAGCACGTTTCTCCCCAGTAGAATTTCAAGATTTTAAAGTATATAGAGAAAGAATATTGACTAATATTCCTTTGGATAATTTGCGCTTGGAACCCGCAAGGGAAACAACTCCTAGTGTCAGTCTCAGTGGAAGCTAAGATTCAGAAAGGTCTAAGTCAAAGTCTAATAAAGAAATTTCTGAACATTCTAAAAAATCTAATCAGGATAAAAGTGAAGGTTCGGTCAAGGATACAGCTCAATCAAAAGAGTTTTCACAACAACAGATTTCAACTACTCCACAGTTGAATCTCACACCTCTTAATGTATAGCAACCATCCATCAGCACTCAGTTAGATAAAGAATGGGAATCATTTAATGATTTGATTAATGTTGAAGGACAGAATATACAAACTCCTGTACAGACAGCAAAAGTTTTGGTTACAGAAATAAGTGGCAATGTCACAAAAAAAACATATACCCATTACTCCCTCTGCCGAGCTTGTACTTAAAATAGAGGAAATTCCTCCTCTGGATATTTTCTACAGCCCGCAACATAAAGCAATAGTAAGGAAGCAAAGAAAGAAGATAAAATTAGAAAGTGCACTCTCTACTGATGCAGAACAGTTGGATGTTTTATGGAAAGATCCTACTACAGATCCCACTGAAAATATTACTAAATTATCTCAGATAACAGGAGCTTATGCCTTCGCAACTATTTACAAAGCATCTGAGGTAAGGCTGTTATTAAATGAAAAAGAGGATCAGATACAAGTTCTGCAACAACAATTGCAACAAGCACATGCCAACAGTGAAGCACAGATAAAATTTAAAAAGTTACAGCAAAAGTTTCAGCAAATGAAGATCGGGTATCAGAAAAGCTTGGACGAAAAAGAAAAAAAAATACAGATTATACAAGAAATACATAAAGAAGACCCCAAGCTTACAGAGTTTATTTCAGAAACTATTTCTTTGAATAATCAACTACTGCAACAACAAGACATATTATGCCAAAAGATTTCACAGTGGAACTCTTTTTGTCAAGAAAGTGATAGAATCACTAATCATGTCATAGAATTACGACATGATTATGATTTAACAAATGAAAGAGTTACTAATTATTTGGCATGGCAAAAGACAGAGGAAGGAAAAAGAGTAGGAGTGCCAATAATCAATGACAGCCATAAACAAATGCTCTTTAGCATTTGGGATGCACATATCAGAGAGGCAGAAAAAGCAGCAGAGGAAGCAGCTACAGCGGCGAGCAACATTACTGATTGTGTAAATGAGAATTTGCACAAGGTTAATTTAATTTCAGAAACCATTCCGGGATACCTACCACAAGCACAGCAATTGCAAACAGAGTGGAAACAGAAAGCGGAAGAGAAGGCAAAATCAATTCAAGGATTGACAAAATTAAATTGGGATTCTTACTGGACCTGTCTAGTAAAACCACACAGTCAATGCAGTACTCTTAATTGCATCATTAATTCTGCTGAGAAGATCGCGCCCACACTTGTTGATTCCGTCTTTTCGGGACAATTGAAATCTGAAGTCGGCCAGCCCCCTCTTCTCAAGTCAATGCTGGATGCTTGCAAATTCAAAGACCAAATTCACAAGTAGTTAGTTGTTAATTTTAGTTTTAGATTTAGTGTTAGTTTTACTTTATTTTTTCCTAGAAAAAGGACGGTCATTTAAACCGAATCCTAAAATTTTTGTAATAAACTATAATTAGATTTAGTTAGTAGTATTTAAACCCTTCTCATGCATTTAGAGAAAGGTCCTGAAATTTGTCAAAAACTTGTCCTCAGAACATGCACTTCTGCACCCTCAGAGGAGGTTTTGATGAATGAATGGAACGAGATTTATTGATATCTGTGTCTAATATCTGCTATTGATGTTGCATTTCTGTACTCTTAGTAGATGTTGGATTTAGAAGATATAAATCATTATTGCTTCTAGCTCATGAGTAGAACCAGTTATAAATGGTACTTTTATCTCTTAACTTTTTCTGCTTCTGTGTTAAAAGTGATATTTATGTTCATTTATTTATATATTGATGCTTGAATGCTTCAGTTATCATTTGGCACTTTTGTACGGTGATGACTATTTGTTTATGCTTAATGTATAAATAGCTTATTATGCGATATGTTTTTCACAACTGTTTCATCTAACTTTTTATATGAAATGGTTTATCTTTATTGAATTCTTTTCTTATAGCAATTGAATGATCTTTATTACCAGTTGTTATTCGAAATCATTTTAGATCGCATAAACAAGATCTTATCCCGGGTTTAGTTTAGAATTAGATATTTCTGTTTAAATTAGAATACAATTTGCATATGATTAGATTAGAAATAGAATAAAAGCATTTCACTTAGGAACCTTTTTAGAAAATATCTATTCTCAACACACACACACATTTATTTGTTTTTATAGGCGATGCCTCATCACTGCATGAGACCGGACATTGTGAGTACGTAACTAGGTCAGCTATGCGGGAAAGGAACGAAACAAAAGTAAAGCACAATGATGTTGATGATGTAGTTAGGAGCTTTAGAAGTAGGAATAAGGAAAAAAAAATTGATAATGTAAAATATTGTATTATTATAAGACAAATGTTACCATACTTGGAACCTTTTTTGATTTATATAAAAACTCATTTATCATACTATTTTGATGCCAAGCACTTTCAATGTTTTCCTGCATACTTTTTGTTGCATTGCTTTTTTATTAGTTATTGAATATTTTTTTTTCTTCTCATGAAAGTAAAAAATGAAATACAGTTAGGTATTGGGGAATTGAGAGTGATGTGAGGGGGTGGGGGGGGAGGGGCCATAAGAGCTTCCACCTTCACATGGTTGGCCTTGTTTAGTGGAGAATAATTTATTGGAGCGATTTTATCTTGAAGCAAACACTCCTCGATCAATGTAGCAACAAAAAATTCATTGTTGACTTAGTTGCTACTCTTTCGGGTCGTGGGAGGCTTATTCCAAGTTCAAGCAACTCCAATAAAGCATTGTTCTTAAATCGAAGGAGATTA